>JAOEGS010021009.1:2849-17916 GCA_025447755.1 Corythornis vintsioides | reverse complement strand
TCTGTCTAACCAGGACTCATCTCTATAATCAAGCCTTTTTTTTTTTTTTTTTGTATTTTAAAGCTAATCAAAAGGATTTAGTATAGAGGTTCAAACATGTTCCTGTTAAAAATTTGAAAGCAGTTGAGTAATTCAGTAAAGGAAAGCTTTAAATGGTCATATTTATTTCTGTGCATATCAGGTGGTTTCCTGTAGTCATCCTTTCAGAAAATCCGATGCCCTAGGACACTGAAGAACAATCTGAGGAGGAAATGTGCTGCCCATTGTGGTGTTGCAGTGTTTCCACTTATCTTCCTGACTTTGCTCTGAACAATTGTTAAATGCAACACACTAAGGTCGCACGTGGTGTTTTGTGAAAGAAGTCGTGGGAAGTGAGTCAATCTTCATTCAGAGCCTAAATTTATGGGAGAGTGTCGAGCAAGTGTGGTATCACAGAGGAGCTGGGCTTTAGTCCACGTTAAGAAACACTTACCTGTCGGTTCTCGCTTTCGTGTCCTGCATCTTTCTGAAACAAACAAATCTGTGAGGTGAAATGAAGTGGTGGGGAAACGGGGCATCATCATAAAAACCTGCTACTGCTTCTGTGCCTGGAGTCCAAGAAGGGCAACGAGGTTTTAATCCCCGAGATGCCCCTGCGGTGCCGAGGTGCTGCGCTGCGGAGGGTGCGGCGGGAGCGGCGGGGGCTGCTCCACGGGAGAGCCTGGCGGGGGAAAGTGGGAATCCAGTGGGATGGAGTCAGCAGAGCCGGGGTGCACTGAATGGGCAGTTTCGCTAAAGAGCGAGCGGCAGAGCCCGGCAACAATCGGGGAATTATTTTCTGCCTGGGTGGAATTCACTCAGGCAGTCTTCAGCTGGCTAGCTCTGTTGTGAGCGGGAGCCTGCTTTTCTTTCGCCGCGAACACTTTGCTGTGAAGTTTTAACGTGTAGGGCAGCGCGGATGGTGTTAGAGCTGCTGTATGTGCGGACTGGATTTTCCTGAGCTGCTTGCTGCCTGGAGGAGCCGCTGGCCCGGCTGCTGTGCTGGCTGCTGGGCTGGTCCTGTGCTGGTTCTGTGCCCGTGCTGGACTGGCTGCTGTGCTGGTGCTGGGCTAGCTTCTGAGCTGGTACTGTGCTGGTGCTGAGCTGGTGCTGTGCTGGTGCTGGACTGGCTGCTGTGCTGGTGCTGTGCTGGTGCTGTGCTCCCCCTGAGCCGCAGGCAGCATGGCAGGCGAGTGGCTGAGCGAGACGGAACAAAGATGTCGCACAGCCCGTGTTCCCTGCTGGACTTTCTGTCACTACGGCTTCCACAGGTGGGTTCGGAGTGTGGGTTTGTGATTATAGTTGTTTTGTTGGGTTTTTTTGCTTGGGTGTGTGTGTGTGTGTGTGTGTGTGTGTGTGTGCTGTTGGATCGGTTTTGCGTGGGAGGGTTTTTTTTTTTGCCTGTTTTCTTGTTGTTTGTGGCTTTCTGTGCGTCTTCCTGTCTGAAAACTGGTTTTGTGGGGCTGGTGTTTCAGCGGTGCCGTTCCTAGCGCTGCGCGGCGGCAGCGGGATGGGCTCCGCGGGCTGGCCGGGGTGGCAGTGCTGCCGGCAACGAACGTCGCGCTGCAGCTCGCCGGGCAGGATGGAGCTCGCCGAGCAGGATGGAGCTCGCCGGGCTGGAGCTCGCGGGGCTGGAGCTCGCCGGGCAGGATGGAGCTCGCCGGGCTGGAGCTCGCCGGGCTGGCTCGTACGGTTCGGAAGGCGGGGTGGTTCATGGAGCATGCGGTGTGTTGCTGTGCTGACTGCAGACTCTGAAGAAAAGAAGTCGGGGAAAGAATTATGCTTTGTGTGGTTATGTAGCAAATCTGGCGTACACAGAAATTGGAAAACTTTGCAGATAAGGAATTTTTTTTTAGTGTGAGCTTTATTTTCTGTGATGCTTAGTGGAGGGTTTGAGGCATGAGCTTTGTGAAGTTACTTTTCTGCCGAAGAAGCACTTTCTGGGGTTTGGGTTTGTTTTTTTTTTGTGTTATGGTGGATTTCTTTCAAAGTAAAAGAAAGGGGCTCTGGAACAAATAATTGCTGGCTACGTGCAAAAACTTTGTCCAAGCTGATTGTTTTTACCCTCTCCAGAAGTCCCTGGTAATGTTATAGCAGCATTAAATATCCTTCCAAAACAATGAAAAATGAATTGACTTCAGAAAAATAACTCTTCCCTGAACAAAAAATATCACATAGTTTTCCCGCTTTCTTGCCTAATGAGAAAAACAGTGTATTGTGCCACTGGCACTGGCAGAGTAATTCTTCTAATTCAGGCAGTGCATGTCAAGTATTTTCACTTTTGAACTCGATCTGAATTTTCCATCATAATATAATACATTATATTAGAGCAGCCAACTCTTGCATGTATGATGTACAGGATTCACCAGAATGCTCTAAATAGTCTCATTCTTACAGCCTTAATGCATTTTTTTCTATTATAACTGCAGCAGCAGATGGTTATGTAAGGACTGCAGCCCTAAAAGGAGAGTTACTGAATCACAATTCTTAAGAGACAGACCAGGAAAATACCTAATAGCTTCACTTATCAATCCTATTATATGATACAGAAAAACATTAAAATTAAGCAGAACCAAGGTGGGTTTTTTTTTACCTGTTTCAATTCCAGATTATTAAATTAATTCCTTAAAAATTCAGGCTGCAGTGAGCTGGATTCTGCTGTTTGTGACACAGTTCAGAAAAGTGAACAGGTTGAAGAGTGTCACATTTAGGCAGAACTTTTCTGACAGTAGTGGAAGACCGAACTGAGACTTTTGATGGAAAGTCTGAAAATCACTTAGATTGCTTCCTTTCTTCCTGCTAGGTAACTGCTTCTCAGGCATCAGAGGTTGCATGCTTGGACCTCTCTGGTGCCTGCCAGCACCAGGAGTTCAAACTCCCTCTTTTCCTCTTCTTCACCTTAAGATGTGTAGGTCACTTCAGACCATGAAATTAAAAATTCCACTGCTGAATCTTGGTGCTAGCTTTTCAGGAATGCCAGAAAGTCAGCCCCAAGCTCAGTCCCTTCTTCAGTCACTCAGTGCTTGCTCTGATTTGCCCCATCAGTCCTCACCCTTGTCCCCTTTGCATTGGCTTTGGAGTGGATCTCTCGGTGCATGTGAGTTGCCTTTTTCAGTTTGGCACAGACAGCCTGGACCTGTATCTCCCACATCTCAAGCAATTTTAATAGCTAATGTACTTTGGAACACAGAGCAGATGTACTCTCTGTTTTCTTGAAAGGTACTTGGTCTTTCAGAGCATTCCGCCTGAAAAAGTATTAATACTCTTTTCAAAGGTACCAGTTGTGATTCCTAGTGGCTTTATCCTCTCTAAAACTATTGCAATTTAATTTTACAATTTGATGAAAATTGTCATATTCAGCAATGTGAAAATCTGAAATTCCATTATGATGTAAACCACAATTAGAATGGAAATGTCTGCCTCTAAAGCCATTTAACTAATTTGCTGCGCAAACTTAGTGCAGGCATGTTAATAATTGTATTCTAATAGTTTTGTTGGATTTAGTTTTAGTCATTTCTGAGTGATCTGCTGTACTTAAAGGCAGAATAGTAGTGCTCTTGTTTATGCATTATGGACTGGCACTAGCTGTCTTGAAAGAGTGTTTTAATAAATGTCACATTTTGTTTGTATATGACCTGGGTGGCCTGAAGAGATGCCGCAGCTGATTTGCATTCCTAAGACAGCATAGTTACACCTAAAGTCAAGAACAGAGCATCTGGTAGATCTTTTAAAATACATGAGAAGACATGTGCAACTGATTGCTTTAGTCCCTGGGGAAACTTCTTTTTTTTTTTCTGGTACTTCTTGGGAAAATAAATTTGGTATAAGAAAGTGCTTCGCAAAGGAACAGTAAGCATTTTACTGCTTTGAAGATACTGTATGTCAAATTTTATTCATCAAATATGAGCTATTTGAATATTTTGGCATTTTTTTAAGGAATGTATGATACAAAGTATGGTATGTCAGTGGAATGGCTACTTCCTCAGTAGAAATGAAGCAGAACAGTAAAATTTTCAGGGCAAGGACTGTGGATGGGGGAAGTGAGGTCTAGTAAATCATCCTTTTGATACTTATCCCTGGGCAGACAGAGGCAGAAAGAAAGTGCAGTTAATTCCCTGATCCTAGGGTTGCCTGGAGATAAGCTGGCCCCTGGCACAGCTTCAGAAGCTGTATTTGTTTGTTACTGGCAGGAGCCTCTGTGGGCTGTTATGGGAGCTAAAAGCTGCCAGAACACAGGAATGTCCCAGTGTGCACCCACTCTTGTCATGCATCTTGCTAGCAGGCCAGAATCTCCCATGGAGGTGGCAGAGTGTCAGCCTTGCTCACCCAGTGCTTGCTGGGGAGAGCTGTTGTGCCAAGTAAATTTCCTCAAGGGGCACCCATGGATGTTTTATAGCCCTCTTTAGTCATAAGTCAAGAATGGATTTTAAAACTCCTAAATACATTTGAAATGTTCCTATAAATTCAACAAGTTCTAAATGCACACAATAAATAATCACATGAAGTTAGAAGCCTTCAGTATTGCAGTGTAGCTTACCTTTAATTACTAGCATTTTGGGTTCTAAATGATGAGTGTGTTATCCACCACTCTGAAAAATACTTTTACCACCTCTCCAGCTTTGCTGTTTTATTTCCCATATTGTCAGCCACCACATTGTTGCATTTTTCTGTAAGAGCCAAACATGTAATACATATTCCACTGAGATCTTTCTTAGTAAGTGCTCAAGAATCATTTAGTGACGGGGTATGCAACCAGAAGAATTTGGAAATGACTGAGTACCTGGTGGTCTAGTGGTTGGGATTTGGTGCTCACTGCTGGGGCCTGGATTCGATTCCCGGGCAGAGAAGTTTCTTTATGACTTGATCTGGGTGACCCTGCTCGGGCAGGGGGGTTGGACTAGATGATCTTCTAGGGCCCTTCCAACCCCTGACATTGTGTGATTCTGTGTTACGCTCTTCCTCATGAGTGATAGAAAGAAACTATGTTCTGGAATAATCTCTGGGGGTGTGTAGACTGTGACTCAGAACAGGACCATCATGAGTACTGCTTTGTCTGCGTCAGGAAAACCCCTCATGATGGAGGTTCCATCACAATCCTGATTAAACTCTTCCAGTGTTGCACTGGCCATAGTTAACAAAACTCTGTCTGATTTCCAGTGAGAATTTCCCAAGAGCTTTTTGTGTATTATTACTGAGAAGAAAGTGGCTCTTTTGTCTCTTCCAGTAGAAAGACACCATCTTCTAGTAATTTTAGACTTCTTCTACATCCCTGCCTAGTTGCTTTTCTTCTCCAAACTAAACAATCCCAGTTCCAACATCCTTACACCATGGTTTGTGTGAGTAAGGCCCCACGTCATCTTGGTAGCCTTCCACTGGATCCCAGTTTCTCATGTTCCTGAACTGGTGTCCTAAGACTGAGTTCAGTATTCCAGATGAAGCTTTCCAAGCATCATATCCTGAGGGGTAATAACCAACTTTCTTTGATCGCCATGTTCCTGATGTATGTCTTACTTGGGATGAGAGCAAAGTGAAGACTTCTCTTTCAAACTGATCCTTTTCAGTAGGACTGCTCATTACCAATTGGATCCTAGCCTGTATTGTTGCAAGGTCTTGTTCTGCATATTGACTGTATTTCTGTGAAATTGAAAGCGGAATATAACAGGTATGAAAGGTCAAAATATCAGTAAAGTCATTTTGCAGACTGACTGAAAGCAAGAGAGTGTTTTAGCCTTTATCACAGTCTCTTGCAACATTTTTTTTTTCCTGCTTGGAAAAGCAGGAGAGTGAGTGAAAGGGAAGGTGTCTACCCCATGAGAATCTTGCAATGCCAGTTGGACTTGAAAGGTGGTAATTAGTAAATGGGTTCAATTGGGCCATCTTGCTGTCTCCATATGCAGCAGAGACAATTCTGGCCTTCTCTGCGAGGTCTGTAGAGGTTACTAAGGAGTTCCTAGATACTTAGCTTCACTGGTGCCAATTCTGTTGTTAGCACTCTGACAGCTGCTGAGGGGACTGTTTTTTCCAGGCAGCCAAATCCTTTTTTCATGTATTCACTGCTTCCAGTGTTTCTGGCTTTACATGGAAGCATAAGCCTCTACTACTTCATACTCACATTGTGCAGTTGGAACCGTGTGTCTTTTCACTTCATCTAGTCCAATTAGCTGTAACTGCATATCAGCACCTCTGTTCCATTGAAACTCTCTTTCTTGCTCCATTGTTTTCTTCAAAATCATGTTTTTCCAACTAAACTTTCCATCAACATTTCCCTTGCTGAAGTATCGGCAAAATCTTGTAGAAGAAATTGTGTCTACTTAATATCCTTGGCTCTGTACTTGGCTTGTTGGTCATTTTGCCTTTATTGATTGTTTCCCTGTTAAGGCTTTCTCCACATTTTTCCTTCTGTAGATTTTAAAGGTTTGGAAAGAAATATATCTAAACAAATCTCAAAACGTACTTGAGATCTTCCTCTTCTACTTTTTGCCTTACTGATATGTTTTAAGCTGTGGAGCTATCTACTGTGTATCTGGATAGGTTTTTCTGATGCTTAATACTAAAGGCTAGGGTTTTCTTTGATACCTACTTCACATTTCCTTGTACTTTTCCAAATATCTCAGCTCTGAGCTGAGCTGAAATATGCAAGACACGTCAGAGTAAATGGGTGACAAAATTTAATGCTGGAACCCACAAGTCGCCATCTTTTGACCCTTGGTCTCCTGGTTAAAATAAAGTTGTAAGAGCAGAGACTATTGTCATGGAAACTCTTTAGGAGTTCTCTAGGTGTGGGAAGGTAAGGTGAACACTCCAGCACTGGGATGGAGTTTGCATTGTCAGTGATGTAAATTCCACATGGTAGTTGAAGCTAGCTGGATGCCAAGCTGCACAGTGCAAAAGGATTTTTGGTGAATGCTGGGGAGTACTGTGATTTTTTTTTAATTTTTTTTTTTTTAGAGATGTTTCAAAGCCAAGAAGATTTTGAGACTGCTTGTCTGTTAGGACAAGTCCTTTCTCAAATGCAGCTATCCAAAACAACAACAACAAAAAAATGCTTCTGCTGTGTAGAGAAGGTACTGAACACTCTCCTGTTTCCCAGATCCCTAAGTTCTGCTGTTGTAGTTGAGTTTGTCAGGAAATCTGTCTAAACAAATGGGCTCATCATCTTCATGTGAGAGGTGGAAATGGAAGGACCAATACAATGAGAGTTGATATGAGGAATGTTTCACAGCGACATCTGATGTGGCTTCTTGGGTGTCTTGTGTTAGGCTGGATTTTTCCATCATTGCTGAAGCCAGCAAAGGATGGATCAAGAAATAGACTGTGAAATTTAAAAGTAGTGCACAAAGTTTCTTACCCTTCTGCTGCTGCTTAGGGTTGGCAGTGCCTTGATTACTTTTATTTACAGCAATATGGTTTTCTGTGTCCATTCAGCTCTTTTAGGCTGGTCTGAGACAGTTTGGGAGTGGTCAGGTCAGGGTTTGGGGAGCAGAACAGTGACTTAAGAGATCTTCTTTTCCCAAAAAGATACAACAGGACCTTGACTGGCGTTTTCAAGCTCCTGCAATGCAGCGTAGCTATCACCTTCTCACTAAAAGGACTACAAAGATGAGAATGTATAAGAAGTTGCTAAAACACAAGATATGATAGTGGAATGACTACTCCTTTCACTTCCCTGCCATTGTTGGATCGACCATTGCCCCCAGAGCAGATTTTGCCATTTGGACATTTTTACACATCGTTTATCAACACCATGGAGTGAGTTAAGCTATACTGGAGTTTTTGGGTGGTTTGGGTTTTTTTTTTTTCTGGGTTCCTTTTTTTTTTTTTTTTTTTTAATAGATTAAGTTGATTAAAATAATCACATTGTACAATGATAGCATTGGAAGGCACCTTAAAAATCATCTAGTTCCAACCCCTCTTCCATGGCAGGGACATCTCACACTAGATGAGGTTTCTCAAGGCCCCATCCAAACTGGATTTGAATACATCCAATAATAGAGCATCCACAATTTCCATGGGCTACCTGGTCCAGTGTTTCACCACTCTCAGAATGAAGAATTTCCTTTTTATTTCTGATCTAAATCTACCCTCTTCCAATTTAAAACCTTTGCCCCATATCCTATCACTACAGACCTTGTAAAATGTCCATTCCCAAATTTTCTTATAGACCCCCTTCAGATACTTGCAGGCCACATTAAGGTATCCCCAGAGCCAGGCTGAACAAGCCTAGCATTCTCAGCCTGTCCTCATAGCAGAGGTGCTCCAGCTATCTGATCATCTTCATAGCCCTCTGCTGGACCCACTCCAACAGATCTATGTCCTTCTTGTGTTGAAGGCTCCAGAACTGGATGCAGTACTTCAGGTGGGGTCCCACAAGAGCAGAGGGCCAGATTCACCTTTCTTGGCCTGCTGGCCACACTTCTTTTGATGCAGCCCAGGATACAGTTGGCTTTCTGGGCTGCACTCATATGTTGCTGGCTCATGTTGAGCTTTTCATCAACTAGCACACCAAAGTCTTTCTCCTCGGAACTGCTCTTCAGTCCATAATCTGCCCAGGCTATACTTCTGCTTGGGATTGCCTTGACCCGGGTACAGGACCTTGCACTTCGCCTTGTTGAACTTAATGAGGTTGGTATGGGCCCACCTCTCAAGCCTGTGTAGGTCCCTCTGGATGGCATCCCTTCCCAGTATGTCTACTACACCACACAGCTTGGTGTCATGTGCAAACATACTGAGGGTGCACTCAATGCCACTGTCCATGTTGCTGACAAAGATCTTAAAGAGCACCAGTTCCAGTACCAGTCTCTGAGGAATACCACTCATCCACTCATTACTGATCTCCCCATGAACATTGAGCTGTTGATTGCAGCTCTTTGTGACCATCCAGCCAATTCCTTATCCATGAAGCAGTCCATCCATCAAATCCTTGTCTCTCCAATTTAGGGACCAGGTTGTCCTGCAGTACAGTGTTGAAAGCTTTGCAGAAGTCCAAGTAGATAACATCAGTTTCTTTTCCCTTCTCCACCGATGCTGTTACTCTAGTGTAAAAGGCCACCAGATTTGTCAGGCATGATTTGCCCTTGGTGAAACCATGTTGGTTGCCACCAGTCACCTCTTCATTTTCTATGTGCTTTTAGCAAAGCCTTGATGAGGATCTTCTCTGTGATCTTGGTAAGTATAGAGGTGAGACTGACTGGCCTGTAGTTCTCTGAGTGTTCTATTTGTGAAATTTCCTTTATGAAAATGGAGTGATGTTTCCCTTTTTCCAGTCAGTGGAGCTTCAGCAGGATGCTGTGGCTTTTCAGATATGATGGAAATCAGCATAGAAACTTCATGTACCAGTTGCCTCAGGACCCATGGGTGGATTTAATTGGTCTCATGGACTTGTATACCTTCAGGTTCTTTAGATGTTTTTGAACCTGATCTGTATTTCTATAGAATCTAGAATCATAATGGTTGGAAAGGACCTCTAGGATTATCAGGTCCAACCTTCATCCTAACATCTGTCTAACCACTACACCATAGCCTCCAGTGCTGAACCTCCAGGGATGGTGACTCCACCACCTCCCTGGGCAGTCTGTTACAGTGCCTAGCAACTCTCTCATTAAATAATTTATTTCTAATATTTAATCTAAACCTCCTCTTGAAGCAGTTTCCTCTCATTCTATCATTAGTAATTTGGGAAAAGAGACCGACGCCATCCTTGCTACAACATCCTTTCAGGTAGTTTTAGAGAACAATAATGTCTTCTCTCAGTCTCCTCTACACCAGCTTCGTTGCCCTTCTCTGGACCCGCTCCAGCACCTCACTGTCCTTCTTGTACTGTGGTGCCCAAAACTGGACACAGTACTCAATGTGCAGTCTATCAAGTGCCTAGTACAGCGGCACAATCACCTCCCTGCTCCTGCTGGTCACACCATTTCTGATCCAGGCCAGGATGCTGTTGGCCCTCTTGGCCACCTGGGCACACTGCTGGCTCATCTTCAGATGGGTGTCAACCAGCATCCCCAGGTCCCTTTCCACCAGGCAGCTTTCCAGCCACTCCTCCCCAAGCCTGTAGCGTTGCCTGGGGTTGTTGTGACCAAAGCGCGTGACCCGGCGCTTGGCTTTGTTAAACCTCATCCCACTGCCCTCAGCACATCACTCCAGACCATCCACATCCCTCTGCAGAACCTTCCTGCCCTCAAGCAGATGGATGCTCCCACTTAATTCTGTGTCATCTACAAATCTACTGAGGGTACATTCGATCCTCTCATCCATGTCATTGATAAAGTTATTAAACAATACTAGTCCTAAAACTGATCCCTGAGGGACACAACTTGTGACTGGTTGCCAACTGGATTTTACTCCGCTCTTCACCACTCTCGGGGGCTTGGACCCCCAGCCAGTTTCTAACCCAGCGAAGAGTCCTCCTATCTGTGCCATGAGCTGCCAGGTTCTCTAGCAGAGTGCTGTGGGAAACTGTGTCAAATGCCTTACTGAAGTCCAGGTAGACAACATCCACCGCCTTGCCCTCATCCACTAGGCAGGTCACCTGATCATGGAAGGAGATCAGGTTGGTTAAACAGGACTTGCCCTTCATGAACCCATGTTGGCTGGGCCCGATCTCCCCATTGTCCTGCACTTGCCACGTGATCACCCCCCAAGATGAACTGTTCCAGTTCTACTTAAGTAGAATTATGCCACTTTCAGACCAATTACATTTTTGAGCAGGTTAATTCTAATGTGTCCTGTTAGGGGCTCTCTCATTCCTCTTTCTGTCCAAGCAAATACTATTTCACCTGGTATTACTACTATGTGGTGGGGGTTTTCTTCCAAAGCCAAAATAACCCCAAATCCTCACTTTCAGATAGACTAATGCTTACCTGCATGGAGACTCTCCCAGCCTTTATAAAGAGTTAGAGAATACCCGAAAAAACCCCCAACATATGGGCTGAAATATTTCAGAAATTGTCCTATGCCCTATTGAAAATTGTGTGCCCTGTTTGTCATCAGTGCTGATTAATTTCTGGAATTTAAGGCATCATAGGGTTGCTTATAGTAGTGAAGGGTAGAGAGTAATAGTTTATGTTAGATTTTTCAAATCCTGTAGTGAGAAGAATTTCATAACTATGTTTTACTCACAACTTTCAGAAGCATCCCTCTTAAGCCCTACAACTTTCTTGTATTACTTGAGTAACTCTTTGTTCTTATTTAGAGTTTAGTTATTTAGAATTTTCTGTCTATAACTTCTCGTTCTTTCTTAAAAAAAAAAAAAAGATGGTTTTATTGCCTTTTTAATGCACTTCACTAACATCTTTATCACAAATCCTGATACCATCAGGATATTTACGTAAAAATTTCAGTCCTTTGATTAAGGTTATCACAATTTTTATGTATTTGTAAGAGTGGATTTGTACTGCATTTGGTTCAGAGAATTAATAGGTAATTTAGCCATAGGTCTGGCCTAAGGTAAGGTGGTGCTAGAGAGTAGGTGTGCTGTATTTTATTTTGACTGCTGAAATTCATACTAATGTTATTTTTCCAGAGTTCTGTGTTGTTCTAGCCAAGGTGTGAGACTGCCAGCTGCCCGCAGTAACATAAAACAAGATCCTATCATTACTAGAGTAGTTTGGTTTTTTTCAAGTCCTAAAATAGATGTAATCAGGCTTGCTTCTAAAAACTCTGCATATTTTTCAGTAATTTTGAAATTGTTGTTCTATAATTCAGTTTTACATTAATTTGATGCTGTGAAGAAATAGGGATACAAGCCAGCATTCCAGCATTGTACTGACAAATGTTATGATTCTGAATCATAATCTACTGATTAGTGACAGTGATGAAAATAGTAATTATCATTTTTACACATCCATAACTATCTTGCCTTGGGCTTGTATAATTTTGAAGGATCGAATAACACATTCTCTGTTTGTTACATCATCAGAGGTGGTGTCTTCAGTAAATTGCACTGTGGCTGCTTTACTTCTCAACTAACGCATGCACATGTTTGTTCAGATTTGTAAGAAAATACTTTCTGACATATTTCTTTTTCTAGCTGAAGTGTTATCATAAAAAATACCGGTCAGCTACTCGTGATGTGGTTTTTCGCCTTCAGTTTCACACTGGAGCTGTTCAAGGACATTTGGTGTTTGGCAAAGAGGATTTGGACAATGCCAACAAAGGTACTTGCCTTCTGTGGCTGGTTGGAGACGTATGTGTATGCGGGTGCATGTGCATGCCTGGATATGTGTTGATGACCTGCAGGACCTGCTTTCAAAAGGATTCTTGTGAGTTTTTTTCCATTCCTATTTTTAGGGAAAGGGAGACTGCTTTATATTAGATAACACATAGCATGTAACACAGGTAGACCACTAATGAGATTTAAAACTCAAGGGAGTTAACTTGTCAGCAGGAAGATAAGCAACTAGATCAGGCTGCTCAGAGCCTCATCAAGCCTGACCTTGAATGTCTCCAGGGATGGAGAATCTACCACCTTCCTAAGCAACCTGTTCAGTGTTTCACCACCCTCACAGTAAAGAACTTCTTCCTAATGTCAGTCTAAATCTACCCTTCTCTAGTTCAAAACCTTTGCCTCTCACCCTATGGTGTTGGTACAAGGGCATGTGAATTATTTTCCTGCAACATACGGCTACATAGAGGTTTTGTGGTCAAATAGTGCAGTTTAGCCAATATAGCAAATTTGAGTTTGTTCCTGGGTGTGTTGCCCTTTAAAAGCCAAAACCAGCCATGTCTATCTAGGGAGAGGTTTGTGAATTGTACATCTCTTCTGCTTTTGACTGTTGGACGTAAAACTCCAGCTGACACTTTTGTGGTCTTTACTGGAGAGTGTGGCAAAGAATGTGACTCTTCTAGATGGCAATTGATGAAGTGCTAGAGAGATGGGAAGAGTGATGAGGGTATGTGTATTATAGCTACAGTGAATCCTGATTTCTGAGTGTTTTGGAACTGCTTTTGTGGAAGATATATTGCTGAAATACTCTCCTGCTTTTTTTTAGATGACCGATTCCCTGATTATGGCAAAGTGGAATTAGTGTTTTCAGGATCTCCAGAGAAAATTCAAGGTGGGTGTACAGAAGAAGAAACATGCTTAGTTTGAAAATAAACCACATTGAAATGTATATTTGCTTTTTAAAATATTTTTTCCTCTTTTATTCTACTTCTCTTGTAAAGGAGCTGAAAATCAACTTTACTGTTAAAATATGTAATATAGTTACTTGTTTAAATTTGAAAACTGAAAGCTTTGTATTTACATCAACATAGGAGTGATCAGATTTTCATTTAAAAAGATACCAGAACGGTTGCTGATGGCTAGTAGAGAACATTTGTATATCCATATAAAAAATAGTAGTGTATATAGGTAGCTTGGCCCAGCATAAGCAGTGTCCAATATCATACCCTTTTTTGGATGTTTTCATAACTGATCATGTTTGCAGTGAAGTTTGGACTATCTTAATTTTAGCATGAAGATATACAACTATAGTTTTGTTGGAAATACTTGTTCTCTGAATTTGGCTTGTAGGCTACATCCTGTATGCCTCCAGAATTCTATTGCAATGTGTCTTAAGATCCTAGATCACCTTCAATAAGAACTTATGATCATGCTTTATATTTTGTCATTTTAATTCTATCAGTGGTTTTGGTTTTACTCATACTGTCCTGAAAAGTGTGGATTCTGGCTGATACTGACTGAAAACCAAATATTCCTGTCTGTTTTATACATTTTCCCTTGTAGTATCATGTGAACTGCATGATTTCCTTGTATTTTTTTTTCCACCACTTAGATCACTTAGAAACTTGTAGCATCAGCTAGTAAGAAGTTGGATTTTATCCAGCTGAACACGAAAACCTCACTTGGCCTGTTGGAAAGCCATGTAAGAAAAACAGTTTTATAAATAAATTTAACTAGATTGTTCTAAACTTTTCTAGATAGTAAATGCTTGAAGAGAGGCCAGCCTGTCTGAAAAGTGATTTATTTTTTTTTTTCAAGTCTCCTTTCCTTAGATGGCAAATCAAATGCATGTTTTTTAGCAGGCTCCAAGATGTTTGGAAAGTAAGTCTTGAAGTAATTGGAAATTTGTATTCAATTGCTAGCTATGATTAACTGGCTAGGAAGTTAAAATTAAATTCCTTTTGCAGATTTCTGAAAATATTTTAGAATTGTAGAGTAACTGCAGGGTATCTCTGGTCCATCTTCCTGCTGAAAGCAGGGTCATTTGTGGGAAACAAGTTGCCCAGTCATATCTTGAAAACCTCCAAGGATGGAGACTTCATAATCTCATTGGAAGGACTGTTCCAGTGTCCAACTGTCCTCACAGAGGATGTTTTATCCTTATTTTGAAAGACACTTCATGTACATAACACTCTACTGCTTCAGAACAATTTCCAATAGGACTTGTTTCTCCAGACACAGCTGAAGAGTTGATAGCTGAGGATTTCTTTGTTTCCTAATCTAGCTAGAGCAGCAGAGGCAGAAAGCTGTTTTGATTTGTAGCTGTGTCAAAACAAAGTCTAAGGTCATGAGTTCTTCATGCTTGTGCTTTGCATTTGAATAACTAAATTCTTCATGTTATGCACTTAAAGGCGAATATTGTCTTATGCCTCATTAAGGGCACAAAAACATGGGTTACTGATGAAAATTCCAGGTATGTGTGCCAAAGCATACTGAAGTCCAGCTAAATACATTGAAGGCAAGCTGCCCAATCTTAGGTTCTTCCAGGAGACTGAAGAATGGATGAAACAGCATTGTTGGGACCTTAGAGGAACTGGGAGGGACATGGCATGGCAGTTTTCAAGTCGTCATATACCTTTTTAGTCATAAAGTGCTCTAGTATCAGAATGATCATCTGTAACAAAGTCTTACTGTTCCTTTAGTACCAGCTCAGTCCGCAGGCAGTGAGAAAGCGGAGCTCAGATCGGCAAACCTCACGACTGGAGCATTCCTGTTCTTTCTCTTTCTTTCCTTTTGAACTAGCAGGGGCTTTCCTCATCTCGGGAAAGGTGATGGAAGCTGGGAAACAGCTAGAAAATCTCAGAGTCTCTAGTGGGTAAAGCCAAG
>JAOEGS010021008.1:23325-36986 GCA_025447755.1 Corythornis vintsioides | reverse complement strand
ATATATAAAATTTAAAAAATAGGAAATGGTCTGCATGAATTACTACACAAAGTACTTCTCATGGTGAGGGACAGCAGGTTTGTTTTTTTTTTTGTTTATCTCCTATTTCGTTTGTTTGTTTTTTAAAGTTTTAGGTCAGAGTAGACTCCAGCGGTACAACTGAAACAGACAGGTACTGTTCTGACATGGTTTTTCTGTACTAAAATGAAAATGTCACTTTGTATCAAAACAAAAACAAAAAAAAAAAAGTTAAAGAAACTGATTACAAAATAAAGGTCAATTTCTGTAACTTGACTCGTGTGCATAAGGTACATATAGCTAACATTGTCCTGCGTTTGAGTCCTCAGAGAAGGCTTTATTTTCTGACTAAAATTGGTGTGTACAGGTTCAAGTGCCCACCTTGAAAGGAACAAGTTTCAGTTTTGTGTTTGTAGCCAGCCTTGCATATGTAAATACCTAAGATGTAAAAAGCTCCAGGACACCAGAAATGAGATGCTGGTTTGTGTTAACACCACTGGGCCAGAAAGTTAAAAATAAGGTAAGGGTTTCAAGTGAAAATGCAGTTGAATGGATGGAGGCTCTGACTAGAGAATGAGTCTGTCACACTGTCAAGAGTGTCACTGAGAACCAGGGAGAACCTAAGAGGCATAAATGTGAATCAGTAGCTTAAAGGCACATCTAAAAACTGATCCACTGAATTTTACTTTTTCAGACAGACCATCCTCTTCTGTTCACTGAGTTACCTGAAAAGCTTAGGGAAGGTCATTATTGTGCATTAACTTCTTTGTTTCATCAGTTTCTTATTCTTGTAATCTGCATACCTGGTGACAGCTTCATTCATCAGGCAGGACTGGCACCATCTCTGCTCTCATTGAAGTAAACGTTGGGAATTAATTTTCCTGCACAAAATGTGTCTGTTAAAGGTGCAGTGAGGTTTTTTTCCCCTCTGTGTGTGAAGTATGGAATTCCAGATTATTATTTTTTTGACTCATGGGTTTTCAAAATGAGTCTCTTCCCTGACGTAGGAGGGAAAGTAGCAGAGATCTAATTGTTGTTTTAAGAAGCAAATCACCATATTTTTTGTACTGTGTAACTTAGTCACTTCATGTTATGGTGAATTATCTGTCATTGCTGTTTTATTAACAGTACATTCTATGCTAAATGTATATGCTCACTGGGTTGTTCTCTGTGCCTGTCATATTGAAGGAAGCAAACACTGGCTGAGGGAAGCTTTCAGAGATAGGGTACCTTGATTTATTACCCTTTCCTTTGCTTGTCAACAGTTTAAAGAGAACATTCAAGAGCTAGAACAGTGCTTCTGCTAGTTAAGAAAATCAAACAACCCAAAACTGCAACACCACCCCCAACCCAATGCACAAAACCAAACAGCCCCCTCGGCCTCAATCCCAATTCCCAAGTGTGCAGTTTGGCCTTTCTTATGATTTTGTGTCCTTCCCATCTTCCTAAAGACCTATTAAAACTTCAGAAAACCAAGACATCAATTTACTCTTCACTGAAGCCTTGTACATACTGCATATTAACAATACATCAATGTTTCCAAAAGTGGAAACAACTCTCTCAAAATATTAAATACTTTCAACAGCTTAAAAAGCCTATCTGTTTCTTGATAAAATGTCACTTCCAATTGCAATGGCTTTTTTTCTTTTAAAGTGTTTTTTTTTGGTGCAAATGTGACTTGACACTTTTTACATAATCTTCCCTGTGCCCTTCTTCCAAAGGCAGAGGATGATTGGCTTTCTGAAGATGCTGACTTTGATCTTCAGGGGAAGTGACCCTTTTCCCACAAGTTTTGCATCTGGTTTTGCTGCAGATACATCATATCCCATTTGCAGTAATGCCAGTCAATTAAAATAATCATAATACCTTCATCTGGTGAATCTGTTGGCTCCAGAAATGCTTAGCATCTGAGCTTAGCATTTAGATGCTCAAATCATCTAATCGAGACCATATTTGTGGTGCACTGATGTCAAACCCAAGGGTTTAAGTTTCCAGCTTGTTGGATGTTTGGCCTGGGTAAGTGATAAAAGGATGAAAATACATTAGTTCAAATAAACATGTGCAGGGGGCCTAACTGCAGTTGTGAGTCTGCTGTGATGAAAGGAACTTAGTTACAGCGTTTTGAGGGAATCATTCCAGTGGAGTCAGCCAAAAGATCCTAAGGTAAGAGACAGACATTTGTTCTCTGGTGTGAAGATATGATGTGAGAATGCTTCCAGCTGCTCACATCGTTGTTGTACCAAGAAGGTTTGTGATGCAAAGATGAGAATTTTCAGGTACTGAAGAAACCCATGGAGCAGGATTCCAGGACAAGCTGCATGTCCTCAGCCAGCCTGACTCAAGGTTGGTTCCCTGGTGGCAAATGGACATGAAATAATCTGTGGTTGCCTGAACTGTGTAGCCTTGCAGAGCTTCTGGATCCAAATGTGTTTCTAACATGCAGATGAATACTCGCTCACACTTTGACTTGTGCTGTAATACAAGTACAAATGTATGTTTAATAGCTGCAATTATAGTGTGATCTGTGAGACCTGCTCTGACTCCAATTTGGAAGTTCAGTTATTTAGTATTCATTTTTCAGGGTGGTACCACATACTTTTTGCCAGAGTGACTGTTTTGCAGGTGCAAAATAACTCAAAGTTGTGAAAATCAATTGCATGTCCTCCCCTTCCTCCTGTCCTTACATGGCTGAGTTTCCCTC
Source organism: Corythornis vintsioides (assembly GCA_025447755.1). Classification (NCBI taxonomy): domain Eukaryota; kingdom Metazoa; phylum Chordata; class Aves; order Coraciiformes; family Alcedinidae; genus Corythornis; species Corythornis vintsioides. The sequence continues at coordinate 34,267 of JAOEGS010021008.1, read as the reverse complement.
AGAGCTGCAAGATCAGAACTCCAGCAGACACCTGAATTTCTTTCTGATGCTGACACTGCTCTGTTGCCCTGTGCAGGACATGATCACATCTGTCTCCTGACAGCATGGAGTAAGGAAGAGTCAGGGCTGCACTGTCTGCAGTCCACAGTTGTGCTTTTCCATGGGATACTTCATCATGCTTCAGTCTTTTGATAAGTTAACCTTAGTGAGATTCTTTCAGTCCTGGGTCCGCAGTCACACTTGTGTGCTTTCCAGAGCTCAGGTGGGGTTTCTGGTCACAAGTGCTGCCACATTTTTCTTTTCAGTTTTCCCTGCTATGGAAATTTACCCAGAGGTATAGTTTTGGCAATTGCTTAATGAATTTTTTTTTCTCCAAACAGAAGAGAGCTTCTAGTTAATGTGAGAACTCTATTATGGCTACATTGCAAGCCTTCCCTTTCTTTCCCTGTTACATTGAGCTTTATAGTCTTGCTACCATTAGTAGATAAATCTTCCAAGGTGTGTCTCCCATGCAGGGCAGCCTTCCTGTTTGCCCCATTCCCTTGCTTCATGCTTCACTTGTGTCATTGCTTCTCAACTGTGTGCACATCTCAACTCTCCCAAGATATTTTTCCGTTGCTGATGCAACCTAATCGCTCTCTTCCTTACCCTGTTACCTAATGCTAAAATATTTTTGGATATTATGTAAAGTCTGTATGTTTCATAAAGCATGCTGTGCAGTTGTGTAATAATTGCTGATTTGAATCTAGGTGCTTGTTCAACTCCCTGTGCATGAGCTTGTGAACAGCAGCATCTGATCCACTCCAGCCTTCAGCAGCTTGCAATTTCAGATGATGGTTTAGCAAGGATTCCATGTCTGCAGTTTCTGAAAGTGATGCCTTACTATGTTTCCAGCAGTGTCAGCAGTACATTTGTAAAAGAACCTACTTGGTAAGCAACAGAAGATGACTTGATAAAGTCCACACACCTGCCACAGGATTTTGTGACCTCTGCGGGCTTGCAGGGGCTGCAATCTGAATTAACTTGGATTTCTGGCTGCACTGTGCTGATTCTGTGCTGACAGCACTGGCAAGGTTTGCAGGCTTACAGCTGAACAGACTAGCAGCAAGTTACTGAGATCCACAAATGGTTCTTGAGCTTCAGTAGAAATGAACTATCATTATTCTAGTTCCAACCTTTTTTTGCTGTAATTTATTATGTTAGTGAAGTTACCAGAGATGAGTGTTTAAAAAGAGTTAGGAAATGCTGGAGCTCTCTAGAAGTAGCCATATTTCTCTTGGTTCTTTCCCACTTTATCCTTACACTCACTGTCAGTTATGTGAAGATGTAGCAAGTCAGCAGTATACAATATGGTGGAAAAAACAAGAACATAAAGAAAACAGTGTTGGGTGTTGCAACTCTTAGGCTTTTAAAATCCTTTCATGAGACTTAAAAACCACATAAAGTCTTAACTCCCTTGTTTTTGTAGAAATCATCTGATGTCCAGACCGAGTGCATCTGTAGCACCTTAATTCTTCCTGTGAAAATACTACTTTTAACTTCTCTGCCTCAGTGCTTAATGATGGAGAGCACTTTCAGCTTTTGTTTTACTAGGCTAAACAAAGTTTCCTTCTAAATGGTAGGTTCTTCTTTCTTGCTACCTCTTCTCTGCACCTTTTCTAGATTGATTGAATGAATCTATTTTGAGTGGCCAAAGTTTTACTACCCCGTGAACAAAAGGAAGTGTTGCCTTCCAGGCATTAAAAATAGCATTGGTGAAGGAACAGAGCTTCTTTCTCCTAGCACAGAATGATGGAATATATTGGAACAGGGAAAAGTCTATTTACAGAAAGTTCCTAGCTCTGCCACAATCTTATCTTGCCCTTTAAAAGAGATGGTTTGCTATTTTTCCACTGAATTCTTAAAGGAGGCTTTAATCCAGAGACAGCTTTTGAGGACGCCAGATATAAACCTGATCTATTTCTAGGACTGGAGTTTTATGACTTTTTGTTACCTCCTGCTACTTGGTGATGTGGTTTTTGTTTAATTACAGTCCTACTTGGTGTGGGTTCATGGTTCTGTAGTCTCTCCAAGTGTATGTGTCCTGTTCCTCAGTGGGATGTGAGGGGGGAGTTATGTCAGCTAAGCTGTCCCATGTGGGATTCCACTTGGAGTATATACTCCTGTGCTTTCTCAATGGGATGGTTTGCTGGTTTGGTTTGCTTTTTAAAATGAATTATGTCAGTGCCACACATACCAAGAAATTTCCTGAAAATCACTAGTAAATGACCAATATACAGTTTGTTAGTCAATCTGAAAGAAACCAAAAAAGGTAAAATAGTTTAAAATGAAGCTGATAAAGAATGAAGCTATAGAATGACTTTGGGACTTGTTTGGGAATTTTTACTGTGTGTAGAACAGAATGTAATGATTAAAGAAAAAAATGTGTTTCTAGTATGTGGAAGAGACTAAGTATTTTCCTAGTATGCTCATGTGGCCAGTACTAGAGCAGACAGAAAAAAAAAGACATTAAAAATGGTCTTCAGCAGAAACAATAATACATGGAAGATGATCAAACTTGTTTTTAAAATGGAGAAACTCTCCCTTGATGCAAACTGACATAGAAAATATTGCCTCTGACACTCTGTTGTTGTAGTTCCATCTCATTTGCAGTCACTTTATGCTGTATATAGCACTGATTGTTTTTGCTTGTGAGATTAAGAGCAGTTTTAATCTATTGTCCTCAAGGTCACAAGCCTGGTAGAAAAATGAACCCAGCCAATGATGCTTAGGTTAAAGAAAATGAAAGCTCTATTCTTTTACAATTTCTTCCATGAGACAGAAGGTATTAGCAGAATTCAGGCTGAGAACAGACAGCCTTAGTGATGACTGTAAATCAACAGCTGCCACACGTGGCATGAAAAAAACAAAGTGACTGAATCTTCAGATGTCTATAAAGCACAATTAATGAGAGTTCAACCAACGGTGGTTCTGGAAGGGCTGAAAAGCATTGCATCTTTCTGATCTGTAAATCCCACATTTCCAGGGAGTTACATCCAAATCCCTGTTATGGGTTATTTTCTAACAATCACTCTGCAGTGATGAAGACATACTAAGCCTTGTATGGCCACGGACCTTTAGTTGAGATCAGACAATAATAATCTAGCCTCTAAAGTATGTGAAAAGCACGAGAGAGCATCAGGCTGACTGGCTCAATGTCAAGTCCTACTTGTAAAAGGTATGACTTAAAATGGAAAGCCTTTGTCAAGTTTATGCAGAGTAACTCCATGTGCTCAGCCTGTGCAAAGATCTATTTGCACCAAGTCATGAATGCACAAGGAAATTACTTTTAAACACGGGGTTGCAGGCAGTTCTTTAGTCAAATATTTTTCAAAGTACATTTAACTAATTCTAATTTATGGCAGCAGATTTTTTTTTCTTTATTAGTAATTGTTATTCCAGGTGATAATTCTGTATTAAAATTTCTGAACTCCTTTATCATAGGTAATCTCTTTCTTGAATCCACTTAATTTAAAAAAAAAAAAAAAATCCAAGTAACTTTCTCAAACTTTTGAAGCTCATTTACTTTTATTCTATTTTAGAGGCAAAAACTGTAAAACCAGTTCTTGCACCCTTTCCTGGAAGAAAAATCCTGAAGTATTTCTAGGTTGCAGGCATAATAGAAGCTCACTGCAACTGCTTCTGCTTTGAACTCTGGTAAGATGCAATAGTATCAGAAGAAAATGCCAGATTTAATTGGTGGAAACTCTGTTGAATCTGTCTGTGTTGATAATTAAGTGTTGATTATATCCTGATAATGAAAAAGTTTTATTCCTGTTTTGGAAGGAGTGAAAAGTGTGATTTTTGTCTTCATCCTGTGTCCTTAACTTAAAACAGTTTATCCCTTGCTTTAGGAACAAGAACAGGCACTCAGGCCTCTCATTATAAATACTCCTGCCAGAATCTAATTGTTAAGTTCTACTTAAAGTATATTAAGTATTTTTTTTAAGTTATTGGAGCAATACTATGAAGTTTTAACCATAAAAACTGCTGTGTTGGTTTGCTAAGGCTTTTACAGCACGAGTTGCATAGTCCTTCACACATACAATGTTGGTTTCATTATGGAAAATTATCTGTGCATCTCGAGCAGCATTTGCTTTTTATGACATATCCAGAGCTCTCTCCAGCCCTTTAAGGTAAGTTCATACTTATTTGTGGAGGAAGCCCTCTAAAACACAAATATTTGAATTACTTCTAATTCTGTTGGCTTTGAGCTTTAAATAGGAAAGCTCCAGAACTCAGTGGTAAGAGCATTTTTCTTTCCCTGCTGACAGATGCACATTTTTAGGTACCGGTTTCCAAAGTCAGACATCCAGAAATTCCTCTTACTTAAAAAAAAAACCAACTGATCTGCATCTTTCTTTTGTTTAGACACTGATGTAAGGAATACAGCCAGTAACTTGACAACAAACTGCTCTGCCATGTGTTGCTGTCCTGTAGGCAGCATGTGCAGATTGTCCCAGTGCCTCAGCAGAGGTTGCTACGTCCCGTCCCTTTTGCTATCCACGCCCTGGCCTGTGACCTTTCTCTTCTACAGTTCTTTATTCAAATTACAGACACCTCTGTGGACAGGTTTGGAAGGGATCTGTGCCCTGTTGCCAGTGCTGACCTCTGCCATCCAAGGGCACAAGGAACAGCCTGGCTCTGGCAGGAGTGGGAGCCTGGCTGCTCTCCAGCTCTGCCTGCTGTGCACTTGCTCCCTGCCTCGCTGCTGTTGATGGGGCAGAGGCACTGGCTGTGTTTTCTTTGCTTCTCTCTTCACCCTCCTGGAGGCCCCAGAGCCTCTATGTTTTAACCTCTTTAAAAGAGTCTAGAGCTACTGTAAAACTTGTTTTAAATTACCTGGGTTTTCCAGGTGGCTGTCTTGTTTGTACAAAATCTAGCAATATAGAGAAGGAACGGGGCAGGAAGGTTAATGAATTAAGTTGCTACTTCCAACAGGAAAATAAAATAAAACCTACAACAGTGTTCTGTGACAGACAGATGACTAGATGATACTGGGGCAGTTTTGGTTTTTGTGTGCCTTGGGTTCTTTGAAAAGCTTCTGTTTTATCCCAGAAGATGTAGAGTCCTTTTTATGCAGCTTAACATCCTGCTACAGATAGGAAACTGTATCCTGATTTACACACAGAAAGCTGAGAGGCAAAGACTCCCTTTTAAGAAATCATAAGGAATGTTTTATTAAAGAGCTCTGATGCCATAAAGAGGAGAGGCATGTTACTCTGTGCAGCATAACTGTGCTACACGATGCTTCATCAAGTGCCAAACTACCTTAGTGTGGCTGATTTCAGTGCACTCACTGAGCCAAATAATTACTCCAGGAAATAACATTTCAGTATATTCCTATCAGCATTTCTCTGTTTACTCCTCACATCATTCTGTTCCTGTTTCTTCTCGTCTTCCAGAATTGACTTCAAGCTCTGGTAGGGCCACAACTTGCTGTCTTGTCATTGTTTAGCAAACCAGAAATTCTCACCTTTGAGGAATGGGTGGTAGGGGTACAAACAAATCTTTCTCTTTTTTAAATGCAGAGGGTCTGAAAAGATAAATTTGGTTCTCTTGGGTTTGTGTTGTTTTGTTGTGTTTGTTGAGTTTATACAAGTATAAAGCTGGGCAGTTCATGGAATGGGTATTGCTATGGCCTCCAGCCAGAGCTGAAACAGTCATTAATCAGTTTTAACCTGAGGAAGGGCAGAGATGGACATAAATCCCCCTCTCAAACAAGATGCACCAATTTCTCTTGTTTTTGTGCTTGCTTTTTCCTTTTAGGGCAATTGTAGGAGAAAGGGAACAATTAAAAGTCGTAAGGTCAGCGCCACAACAGTTGAGTTTCTGATCTGCCACCATTTGGTACTAGAAGATTAGTCTAGCTAATTAGTCTAGTATTAGCTGCCTGAAGCACCGCCCTGACCTGTGCCAATGTGGAAGGATGCTGCAGTCCTCCTGTTTGCTGGTGTTCATTCCAAAGTCACTGGCCCCCCAGTACAAGGGTTTTAAACACAGCTAGAGGAGATGTCATGACTCCCAAGGTCAAGAGATGAGAGCCTGTAATCTGGAGTTTTCATCACAACTGATTAGACTTATGCCTCGGCTATTAAAAGTAACAGGGTTGCATTTCTGATGCGGATGCTTGCTGCTAATTAAAGAGAATGTGTGTGCTTTAAGAAGTTGGGAAGAGATCCCCATTTTTTCTCTTTATCTTAATTTCTTAATCCTTTTCACACGACTGCTAGTTTATTCATTTCTGTACAAACATGGCTGGTGCATTTGTTGGATAGTATTTGTACTTGCTTGCCTCTGAAGGCATCAGGTCTTGCGTGCAGCACAAGATAAAATGAGCATTATACTGTTGCCTTACTCTCTGATGAATTCTTTTTTCCTTTCTCATTTGCTGCTTGTCTGTGTGGAAGTGTTTCAGACAGATAATTTAGTCAGGTGAATTTAATGTTGATTACTCAAACCCAAATGGCCAGCGTGGATGCACTCGTTCAAGAGCAGAGGCATTTTGAAGTGAGTTCCACTGCAGAAACAAATCCTTATGTCTGATGAGAGCATTCACGTTACAATGTGAGATATGCAAGTGCTTAAATGAAAAATAAATTCAAATTCTTTTTCCCAAGTTACTCTTTGTCAACAGAATGGACTCAGTCCTTTTAACTCCAGCATCTTGATTAAATAATGAATCCATGCAATTTACTCTTCACCCCAGTACTATTCTCTCCTGTAGCAGAAAGATGAGTCCAATTTCCCCTTATAGAAAACACCCTCTGTTTTCACCAGTAACCTTGCTGCTCTCTTTGTGTTTCAATGCTATCAATTGTGCTCCCTGCCTGCCTTCCTTATTGCTCTCTTATTTGTGCTTTCATTATTTACTCTGGCTTGCAAGGCCTGGTGGATGGAGCACTATTTCTTGACGCAAGTCTTTTATGATGTTTATTGATGAGACATTTGTGGAACAGTCTCGTTGTATCCTGTTCAGTTGCCATTTGTGTTTGGTGATAATGTGCTGCTCTGCTGTCAGCTGCATAAAATGAGACTCCCAGCTGAGAGCAGTTCAGAACATCTCCTTTGGGCCTAGTAGCTGTCTTTCTATTTTAAATAAGTGAGACTCAGTGAATGTGCTGAGACTTCCATGAGTCAGTGCTACAGAAGCTTAGGATGGGGTAGCACAAGGGGGTTCAGGCACATGCTGTCTAATAAACACTTGCATATAGCTGTACTTACAGAGCATATTTATGGAACAGGAGATTCTCCCATCAGCCATGTGGTTTTTGAAATAAGTTCTTTTTCTTCCATCCCTTTTGAAGCCTTTGATGTGTATCATGACTAAAAGGAGGAAGGGTAGTAGCTTACAGACTGTTGTTCCCTTTGTGTAGAACTGATGCATTTATATTTAAAGCTGATGTTGTATTCAATGTCCTGTAGAGTTGGAAGATGCAGAAATAAGAAAGGAAGTTATATGCTCCTAGGTGGAGACTGAAAATTCATTTCTGGGAAATTGTGACTTTGTTTTACACTCCTAGGCAAGCCAGCCTTGCTCCAACATCCAGGTTAGATGTTGGATATCCCATAAAATTCTCAGCAGATTTGAGGGCAAAGAGGAGAATGTTGCAGCCATATTAACCTTGGACTGGCAGAAATCTACCCATGACTTGAGAAACTTTGCTCCAGGTTGTAAACATCTTCTCAAATTCATTTTTAGAAGCAGTGGTTCCCCCTGTTCTCCTCCCTGCCCTGCCTTGCTGGTTTGAGTTTTTTGGGGAGCCGACAAGAACGGTCAAATGCATTTCCAATGCTTGTGAAATTTCTTACTATCAGTCTGTGCCCACCATCTGTCATGAAATTCCACTGAATAAGAATACTGCATTTGGCAAGCAGACTTTATAGGCTGCTTTAGAGCAGGGAAAACCAAAGGGCACAAGTGCCACGATGCAGTTTCTGATAAAACATTGCATTTTGTAGACACACATAAGAATTTCAAATGGCTGAGCTGCAGAAAACTGGCTAATGGAATATATATCAATATATTCAGTGAAAATTTTCAAGCACTTAGGGCAATTAAGTGTGTATCTGTCTCCTGAAAGTTTTGCCTCTAAAAAGAAATGTATTGATTGCAGGGCCAGTGTGTGTCCCTCCAGTCTTTCCCAGTGAATAGCATTTTGTGACATGGGAGAAAGAGTGGATTTTTTGAGGCTACCTGAAGCAGTGAAGGCTGAGGTCAGGTCTGCAGTGGCAAACTTTCCTGCCAGCTGCTGCCAAGTGACAGCACTGACAGCTGTGGCATCACAGGGATACACAGCTTTTGGCTGCTGCTGCCAGCATCATCAACTTCTCAGAAAGATGTTTTATGTCTGCAGAAGATGCAGGCGTGCACTGGAAGGAGCCCAGGGTTGTCACCTGTTGACATCACTGTTGTGCTGGCACCTTGCCTGCAGGAGCCTGGCTACCAAAGGGCTGTGGTGTTCAGGGAGGGAATCCAAGTGGTAAGAAAGGGACTGAGGAAAAACCCCCAGTACACGAAGGCCATCCGTGTTCCAGGAGCTTTGTAAGGGAAATTAATACAACTCTCTCTGGGGGGTCCCTATTGCTTATTGACTTCCATTACTGACAGCTGTTCTCTTCTGCAGGTATAAGGTGCTGGCCTCATATTCTGGCCAAATTCTAACTGCAACCCTTACAGCCTGCTTGACTTAAACCAGTCTATTCTCTATTCTAACTGACTGTGTGGGTTTTTTTAAACAATTTTCATTTTTCACCCCAAATATGGCTCTTTTAGGTTTGGATGTTTCTCTATTTCTAGCCTGTTAAAGTACTTGGAAGTCATTATGCATTGCAAGACTAGCTATTATAAATATTTAGCTAGTTAAAGCATTTGTGATTTTTTTTAAACTTCTAAGGAATAAATGGGCTACTCAAAGTTATCTAAATCTTTCACACTAGTTTAGGACTTTTCGTGGTCTGCCAAAATATATCCCACCTCAGTACCACTGGAATTTGAAACTAGACAAAGTGTCAGAGAGACTAAAAGGAAAAGTCATGCCTGGAATATTCCTAAAGGATTCTGACAGCATTAGTGCTCTGTGAGCACCGTTCAAAACACTGGCACTTGGCCATTCCTTTCTGCAGAGCTTTCTCAGCTTTTATGCTGTAACCTTCCAGGGAATGGGGGATGCAACTTTGACCCCCTGCCTCTCCCTAGGTTTCCCCTTTTCAGGATGAGAATCCTTCATTGCTGTGGCACAGGAAACACAACTTCCTATTCTACCTTAGAAGCCTTGTCTCAGTGGGGATGCAGCAAGACCAGCTCCCTTCTTTCAAAGGCCAGTGAAAGACTTCAGCCAGAGTTGGGGGGAGTGGGGGGAAATGACAACACTTGAGGCATGTGCTGAAGCTGAGTAAGCAGGACCTGGCAGAACAGACAGACCCAACTCCAATAGGGACTTTAGTTCAAGGAGTCACCCATATATTTAGCATTTTTTCATGTTTACTGACTAGCTTTAAACATCTCCTTTGCTTGTGTTTGAACCACCCTCGTGAAGCATCTGCCTTTCCTACAGCACTGTGTCCTGTCCAGGTTTCATCATCCACTCTGGGCACTTGTCACCCAGAGGCCAACAGTGTCTGTGCCTGATTACCTATCAGGCTTCTGAAGTGCCCAGGAGGGTGTTTCTGCTTCCTCCTATTAGGACATTCAAGTATTTGTGTATATTTAATATAAGACACTGTTTAATAGTTTTGGCACAACTTTAAAATACGGAGGATGACATAGTAATCTTTTTGGTTTGTGTTGGTTTGGTTTGGTTTTCTTCTTTCAGTTGCTTTCATTTTGATGATTTTGACCCAAAAGTTTGGTCTGGGTAAGTCCCTATTTAGTACTTTAATTGTATGTTTCCTGTTAGTCTCTGATTATTATTTTTTTTTAAATACCATACCAGCCTCAGTATTGGTAGCTTACCACTTCCAATCTGTTTATATGGTTATTTTTTGCCAAAAAAAAGAAGAAAAAAAAATAGTTAAATGGTGCTGGCTAGAGAACATCAATCAAAAAAATAATTTTCTTCTTTCCACAGGAAAAAAAAATAAATCCAGTGGGTCCTTGATTGTGATTTTCTGTTAAAAAACACAGAACATTCCCTAGATGGTTGTATGGCCTCTCCAGGCCTTGCTCTTTGTCTGTAAGATATGGGCATCAGTACATCCCTTCCTCACAGAAACATTTTTCACATAAGATTGCAAGATACTTAAGTGCAACAGTCTGCACAATAACTGAATAAATGTCTCTTAATTTTTTGATTAATATACTATTAACACAGCTGGACAAACAACTGAAAGAACATTTTGTCTCTTAAGAAAATGGAGAATTTTATTTAAGAGCACTATTCTCATCTTAACAGACCATTTTAGTAAAAAGTTTTGAAGAAATCTATGGCAGAGAATGTTTGTGAAACAGCTAATCTTAGATAAATACAAGTAAAGTATTTAAAGAAGGCAAATGTTGAACTCCAAGACACAACTATTTGCAAAAGGAGCCTGCTTTCACTCAAAGTTATGGAAACAGCTCACATGAGCTATTTATCAAGTGCTCTGCAAGGTTAGGGTTTCAAACAAATTTAAATTGCTCAGAGTCTTAGGCCAAAATCTCATTGCAGGCATTGCCTAAAGAATATTAGTAAATGTGAAAAGCTGAAACTGTTCAGTGGAAATTAATAAAATAGTTTTTCTAGTAGTTCTATCTCTTGGATCATTATTCCTTTGTATAATTGTTACTCTTTCCTCGTAGGCACAAGAGAGGGGGTATGGAACTCTGCAAAGCAAAGTGTTCAAGAAAAAGTTGAAGTCTGAAAATAGTTTTGCTTTCCAAGCCAGGTTTAGACTATAGCCACCATACCCAGGATGGCATGAG
>JAOEGS010021008.1:0-21173 GCA_025447755.1 Corythornis vintsioides | reverse complement strand
GCAAGCAAAGATATATTCTCTCCAAGTTTTCCTTTCATTTGGATTTATTCTGTTGAAGATGCCACCTTTCCAGACTTCACAGTCACGCATCCTTTGTCAACTATCTTTGATTGTTGATTAATCTTATTTATGTCTGCCCCAGTCTAGGCAGAATAAAAGGCATCTGAGAGGGGAAAAAAAACCCCAAACCAACAACAACAAAAAACAGAAACACCAAAAAACCCAGTCATTTCCCAAGTTGTGGTGATGATGATGATGATGATTGATGATGATGATGATGATGATGATGATGATGATATACACAATCTCAGGTCTCTTTCTTATTCTTGAATAGTTTATTTCCCAAATAGTAGCTTTTTCTGGCAGACACAGGACAGGAAGAAAAGTCTCTTCTCTTGGTGCAAGACCCACCATATATATTTTTTTTTCTGACCATGTTGCAGACCATTTTTTTGCTTCCTGTCTTGGCAGTCTTAGCGCTCTGCTTCTGTCAGTCACTACCTCTGACCCCTCCCCAGCTCTGGCTGCTGTGTCTGCCTCCTGCAGCTGAAAGCTGGGAATGTGAATGGAGGCTTCCTATGGATACAGGCAGCACATCTTACATTCTCCTTGTTATCAAGGCTAGAGCAGAGGCAGAGCACTGCTTTTTTTTCAGCGCACAGCAGGACTTTATCTTCTACACATGTTCTCTGACAAACAGGGAAGTGTGCTCAGACTTACTAGTGACCTACCCTTTATAGTTCTTTATGCCCTTCATTATGGCACTTTAATTGCTTCCATCTATCAAAATATAGCTGAGAATTCCTACTCTTCCATATGGCCGTGGACTTGATGGGAGGGGGCATCACGTGCAGGCAATGAGGCCGCTTTGCTTAGCGAGTTGAATAATTAGTAATTTCCAAATTCAGTAAACAGTAAATGTGCTCTTGACCTTCCACTCGCACCAGCTGCCTGATGAGGCACCCAGCTGACACGTCCAGCTGCCTAATGCCTCCTCCCATGTCAAACCCCCACCCAGCTCCTGCTTGCTCTGTGCTGGTGTGTCAGGAGGCAGCGTGGTGCTGCCCATGCTGCATTGTGCTCTCTGATTCATACTAATCCCTTCATCTTCCTATGGAACATTAAACATAATCACGATATTGAAAATGAAGGCGTTGCAGATTTAAAAGTGGGATCTGCTTAACTAAAAATAGCATTAAAGCAAACCCTGTCCTTCTGTGCTGAAGGACTGGCTGGTATTTGCAGTGCTGTACAGTCATCAGACTCGAGCATAGGAATAGGAAAGAATGCCAGCCAAGAGGGACCAGGAATTATAGGCTTGTCTTGGTTTATTCCAAGATCTTCTCCTCCTTTGCTGTGTGACCTTGAGCTCGTCACATGGTATGCCCAAACCACCATTTATTCTTCTGTTATGTAGGTATAAACTAGTTTTGCAACTCCTGAGTGTGAATGAAAGAATTCATGTGTGCAGAGTGCTTGAGGATCCTTAGAGCTGTAGTAGTGATCAGCAGGAGACCACAGGTATTTGCTACTCGTTTCTCTGAATTCCAAAAGAAAGAAAATATTCTTTACAGGAGAGAAGTTCATATCGTTCCTTGGAAAGAACACATCTTTGTCTTGGGATACAAGAGCAAGACACAGCTCCACTGCACCCTCCACACTCTAGCCCCAACTACCATGATTTCTAGATTCACTTGGACACCATGTGATTTGAAGCTTGCTTTTACATCTTATTCCTGTTTTAGCCTTCTGCTCTCCACAACCTTGCTCGTTCCTTTATACTTCTCTGTGGTTCTGTCAATGGAGTGCTGACTCTCAAAACAAGACCATATTTACAAGAAGAAAGTTTTAGTTTTCGATATCTAAACCATATCAATTATGTGTCTCCTGAATTATTTTCCCCCTCCTCTGAAAGATTCACTGTTTTCATGAAACTGATGTGTAAATTCAAGAGAGGCAGTTAACAAATTTAATGTGGAAACGACTTGGTCAAGAGCTAGAAATACTAAAACATTGAAGTAAATCAGTGTCTCTCCTTAGTCCCTTAATTCTAAAAGCTGAGGCTCTAAGGAAAACACCAACTGTCGCAGTCTTGCCAATCTGCTTATGCATCTCACTAGATCAGTTTTCCTTCCCTTCATTCTCCCTATTCTCTGCAGTTGACTCAGGCTTTTTTCTAGGTCTTAAAGCCTATTTAAAACTCTACAGCTTGCCTCCCACACTGTCCTCTCTATAGTAACAAGCAGCTACCATCTGCATTCAGATGTCCTGTGATCTGCTTAGGGCCAAGGTCTGCAAGCCAGTCTGGGTGCTGTTCCTAAGTTCAGCATGGCACTACAATCTCAACACCCCAACCTTTTATTTATTTATTTTTCAATCTGGTGAGACTGTGCTGAGCAAGCTTACACCACAGGTGTCATTAGCACTGGCAACCCAATTAAATCTCTGTTCCATTAGTTCTTGGTTTTCGTTCTTTCCAGTAGCTATAAAAGAGCTTAAGAAGGGGCTGGTTTTACCTTTCTTCAGAGCTAACCTGTCTTTGGTAGACATCAGAGATTTTAGGGCTTTTAGAGTCCTTCAGATACTAGCTCGTTGGAGAGCATAGGCAAGTCTCAGCGTTCATTGCCATCTTAACCCAACAGGGTCCCTCTTGCATGCTTAGCTCTCAGCTTCCAACCCAGATCATAACCAGGGCAAAATTAACATGCTTCTGCCTTTAGGAATGCTTGGTGAACAGGATGCAACTTTGGGCAGTCAAAACAATGCAGAAGATAAGAATCATCTTAGCTGTGTTGTCATGGACCACCCTGCACTGTGAAGGAATAAAAATGCTGTAGTTAACATTTCCCTTATGTAGAGCCAAAAGGAGTTAAGGTCTAGGCCATGTTTTTTGCTGTGACTAGCTGGCTGTAATTTTTGGGACTGCTGCCTGAAACTCAAGAGGCAGTACTGTAAACAAGGCTGTGCTTTTCCCTTCTTATTCTTGCTGTCCACACTTAGGCATGGAATGACCTGTGGTGACCATATGAGTTTGGTTTCTTTGTGTGTATGGCGTTGTCATTTGCAACGTGGTGCTAGTGGTTTTTTGTTTTTGTAAAACTAAAAATTTTGAGAGGTCACATTTCGTTTTGTGTTCTCTGCTGAGATTTATTCTGACTTAGGTATTTTTTAAGGCGTCTATTACTTCTGTCATGGCTATAAAACAGAAGTATAAGCAGACTACAGGGGATGTTTTGAACTCAGTGGAATTAATATTTTTCCTTCTATCATGCTGGATCTCTTGGTAGCACAGGCATAGTAATAAATCTGGTTCTATATATAGTTGTAGATGGCAAGAGCTGACTCAGCTGGGTTTATAGACAGCACTGGGGGCATAATCCAGGATCCTCTGGTTCAAAAACTACAGGTCTCAACCACTGATACTCAAGAACAGCTCAAGTGGCCCCTCCTTTGTGAAGGGGAGACTGTTCCAGCCACACAGGGATGCATGTTTTAACAGAGCTGATGCCATCTAGCAGATGTACACACAAGCAGACATTTGCATAACAGAAGGTGGTAGAACTCGTGTGAAGCTTGTGTTTTATCTCCAATACAGTCAAGCTTACTCTCGGATGTTGCTAGCTGAAACTCAGATTTTCTGCTTGTAATTAAAAGAGCATCTGTTTTCAATATCCTAGAAAAATGATTCCAGGCTAAGAGACATATCCAGAAAATAGCTGCTCTCTAATTGGTACACTGAATGCTTCTCAAGGAAGAAGAAAGCATTAAATGCTTTCATTGTATTTGGTGTTCTTTTGGATCACAAGTTATCCAATGAATGAGATGAGATGTCAACCTGTACCATGTAACAAAGTCAAATAGTTGATGTATTAAATAAAACTGCACTGTTTCGTGCCATATTATTCTATTTTCCAAAGATGATATAATGCAGGATATGGCATTCCATGCTGTGCTGTGGCTTGCCATTTTGAAGTGAGAAGTACTAGTTCAAGATCTAATGGTAGCAGAGATACTCTATAAAGAACAGCATTTCATTTAAGGAGAAAGGTTGAAACAAATCCACTGCATTTTATTTTAATGACCTTCAAAAGCCAACACGATTGCACAGCAGTTTAAAGGAAGTAATTAAGAAATTAAAATACAGTCAGAGTAGAAAATACTTCCAAGGAAGCAACCATGAATAAGCATAACCTTTTGCTAGTTGATGATAAAACTGGATCATTCTGTTAGAAATATGAAAGCTAGTAAGAAAACACATCAGAATCTAGGAAGACCTCGAGAAAGGTGTTTGAAGCAGAGTGTTGACCCAGGTGTAAAAGGAGCAGTCAGGGAAGATAAAAGCCATTGCCAAAAAGCTAAATGTGTTGGTTGCATCAGTATTCAGGGAGAAGGTGATTGAAGAAGTTCTTCCAGCAGCATTTAAAAACAAAAACCCAACAACAAACATTAATCGTCAAAATCTTGATCTGAGAGAGTCCTAAAAGTGATGTTTTTACAGAAAACTGCTGGGTTTTAGTAGTAAAAAGTGCCAGGATCAGAGATTATTTGGCTTCATGTTCAAAAAAGATGTGAAATGGAATTGCTTATGCAGTCATGTGGTGTGTTACCTGTTCCTCAAAATGATACCAGAGGCACAAAGCCTGGGATGTCTCAGATGCTTGAGTTGCACACTAGGCAAATTTATTCCAGTTTCATTATAATTCTAGATACACAGGTAACTGTAACATGCTAGAGAAGATGTAAGAGAACCTTTGTGAATACCTCACACCTCTGTCAACACCACCAAAGACCTCATGAGGGCAGGATGTTAAATCATTAGTGCATACTGGGGGCTTCAGAGAGCAGCAAGGTCCTTTGTGAGCTCTGCAAGGGCAGTTTGGGAACCCTGGGATGACAGGAGCAGTTACCACTTCCACATTGAGACAAATATCCAAATCCAAAGGGGGAGGACTCAATGCATGGTTTGCAGCAGGAGCATTCACCTTTGTTCTCTATCAAAGAGGGAGAACGTGGGGTGACCAAAATTATTTGAGGTGATCCACTCAAGAGCCCACTACAAATGCAAAGAGAAAAGAAAGGTGTGTAGCTCGTGTGGTGAATAGCTAACAGTTTAACTGGATGTAGGTGTGGGCTCCTATCACCTGTCACCACCTTTCTGAATATTTCTATACAGTGCAATGTTTATTGTAGCTAAAAAAGTAAATAAGGAAATAAAATAGAAAAGGTTTACTGTACAAACACATGGAACACAATCTTCAGTACCGTGTGCTTTGTCAGAGCTCTGGGCCTCATAGAAGGAGATATGAAAGCTTTCTAGTTCTAATAAGGATGAGCAGAGGTGTGTTAAAAATAGACAAGAGGAATTTGTAGGCAACTGCTGAACACCCTGAATTAACAAATCTTGTAGAGAAGGTAAATAGAAATTGATTATTCTCTGTCTCAATATAATAAATTGATTTTTGTGTTTCCCTTGATGAGAAGATTTTTGTATACATATATATCCAAAAACGTAGAGATTTATATTTATTGTTACAGGATTTGTGAAAGTGAAGAGTATGCTTGGTTTTGCAAATGGATCTTTGGAACAGGAGTCCATCAGTGATTGTTGCATGTGAACTGCATGCCCCTCCAAAACAAGCAGATCTTAGTCATTGGCAAGAAATAAAAGGAGAAAAAAAGCCCCTTTCTGGGAAGTGCTCTGTCATGAGCACTGACTTGTTGCTCCCATGAGGGGGAGGATACTGCCTGGAGAGTCTGGCTACTGCCCTCATCCAGTAGAGTCATTTTCAGGTTAAATATTTCTGCAATAGTGTAATGAAATAATAGAAAACACACTGAAAATCAAAATGTAAAACAGCTAATGGATTGGGAAGAAGGCAAGGCAGGTAAATGTGAATTTGGACAGTATATAACCCTTATCAGTAACAAAATTCTGAGTTCAGCCCTTTTCAAACTGAATCCAGCACCTTCACATGCTGCTCTGCACAGTTAATAATACTAATAATGCTAATGAGAATCACACACAGCATCAAAAAAGAAAAAAAAAAAGAAAAAAAAAAGAGCAGCTATTGTTTAAATACTGCATGTGAATAGTACAGCCATCAATGTACTAAAATAATGGCTTCTAAACTTTGTCAGCAGCCTTGTCAAATTGCTGATATCTTCAACTCTACCAGTTATAACATGAAAAAAAAAAAAAGCCCAAACTTTGTACAAGATACATTATCATTACAGACTTCATTGGTAAAGCTGTGGCTGTCTTCATTAATAATAATAGATCCTTTCCAAGATAGCTGAAGTTTGTTGATATTACATGTTCAGACTTGGCACACTGAACACATATCTTATTAAAAGAGGCTGAATAATAATAATAATAATAATAAACTTATCTCTATGGATGCATTTTGCAGCTTTGAGTTTTTCCCCTCTTTGGTTAATGGTACCTTCAGCATCTGCAGCTCACATCATTATAAATGATGACCATATCTGCAGATGGCATGGGCTGAAGAAGAGCCATAAACTTGATCACTTCATTATAATAATGAACTTATTGTTATGTCCATCAACAGAGAAACAGAAGCAGCTGAAGTGCCAGCAAAAGGCAAAATTTTGGCTATTTCACTCAGGATAACAAATGAAGGGTACAGAAATTTTAGGACAGACATTGAGAAAATAATTTCCATGAGGACAGTGCCTTCCTGTAACAGGTCTAAATGAGAAATACTGATCTTCATGGCTGACAGTTTGTCAGAGCCTGGAAAATAATTAGGATTACAGGCACTACAGCACTACAGTTCATGTGGACTCTAGTCCTGGCACAAAGCTTGATAATTTAGTATTTGAAAGAACTATTGAAAAAAAAGCTAAAGAACCTTAACTACAGTTGCTCTGGATCCTTCAGCTAATTATATGCCTAGAAAGTAAAAATAATGAGCAATAATTTAAGCACCTTTACTTCAAAAAGGGCAAAAAATGTGCATTGTTTCTCCACAAGTAGAAGAGTCATCTGCTGTCCTTCCATACCTTTACATAATACCTGGTCAAAACAGATTTGAATCAAATTAATGGAAGGCAGGGTTTAAAAAAAACGTTGTCTAGTTAAAACTGTTGACTTGATTATTTTGTATTTCAGTAATTATTTTAGCTTGATTTTTAGCTGAAATAGTCTTCTCACTGAGCTTCATTAAACTCATCTACTGCCTGAGAAATGAATCTATGCAGAGAGATTTACACCTAAATATTTGCACTGCATGCACCTTTCATTTGAATTTCTATAAATCCGTGTGGAGATTAGTTATGAGATGGGAGGAGAAATGTCAATTCCAACAGTGCAAATTGTGTTTTCAGATGTGACCTCGTGGAGTGAGCTGCCCGGGGACATGAGCACAGACTTGTGCACTTGCAAAAAAGTCTGAGCACTTGCTAGCAGCTGTTGATGTGGCAATGGAAAATACTAAGGGTTCCAGAGATTACAGAGGTATAATTTGGCCTGCAGTGAAAGTAAGCAGAAATGCTCACTGAAAATATCTCCTGTTGTAATCAATGAGGTTTTGCCATTATCTATAATGAGAAAAGCACTGATGCTTTTTAATGCCTTTTTTTTTTTTTAATGGATTTTTTTGGTGCACATTATTATTCCAGCAGTATTTTAAGAAGAGGTTTATATGCATAGCAGTATGTAAGTTTTTATCAAGACAGAAACCTATTTGGTGAACAGAATTTCCCATTATGAGCTATAGATATGTCTTTAGTTAGTATGTGGTAGATATTAGAATATAAGGAGTAAATGTTAAATGGCTTACAATGTATTTAGAGTATATTACAAGTTTGGAATGTTGTTAAGATTTGAACTTTGTTGTAATTTTGAGTTAATTTCTCATTCAAAGATGCCATTGTTTTACAGAGCATTAACAAGCACCTTAATTCATCGTTTCCTGCTGTGTAAAATGTAGTGTAATTACCAGGAAAACATTATTCCCACTAGGTGTGATCCTGCATTCTTTTGAAATCAAGAGAGAAAGCTTTGTTGTGGCATAATTAGCTGCCACTATTGAAGGGTCCAGAGTGATGATTGTTAAGGTTCTTCAATTCTTGGGAGTAATTTTCTCAAATAGAAAACTTGGGTGTTTGCCAAGGCTGGATGAACAGTATTTGATAAGTCAGGTGGAGCAAGGCTAATTCTGATGGGGTTAGGGAGGAAGTGGGAGAAGGATATCCTCAGGTTCCTCCCATCTCCTGTTAATTAACCACACAGAGAAATTGTATCTTGGACAGGTTTGGAGAAGTTCTGTTTGATGTGGCTCAACAGAACACCCCTTGACATCCTCTCCCTCACAGATGTGCAGTAGAGCTGTAATAATACCATTTATTTTGACTAAATATTTGTCAGACTGCATTGATATACCATCCCAACGTGGCTGTATAGGGTAAAAAGGTT
This sequence comes from Corythornis vintsioides, assembly GCA_025447755.1. Classification (NCBI taxonomy): domain Eukaryota; kingdom Metazoa; phylum Chordata; class Aves; order Coraciiformes; family Alcedinidae; genus Corythornis; species Corythornis vintsioides. Next base: position 12,736 of record JAOEGS010021008.1, on the reverse strand, counting down.
TCATGTTAGCCTTAATATGTTGGTTTTTCCTATTTTTACCCATTCTCCATGGGAGCCCACTCCTACTTTGGCCTTTTGGAGCAAAATTGCAGTGTGAATTCCTTATACCTAGAATTTTGCAGGGAATCATGCTGGATAAGGTCCTGAAGTGAGTCAAAACACCTGCTGCAAACACAGTCCAGTCTGGTTCAACATAATGAAACTCTTGCTGGCACTGCAGACCATCCCCATACGAAGGAGGAGGAAGTTTCTTTGATATCAAGAACTACAGACACATTTAGATTTCATTTCTCCTGCTCCTTAATTGTTGTTATGAAGAGTCACTCTCAGACTGTAAATAAAAGAGAGAGACAAAAAGCTTTTTATGCAGAGAGCTTTCACATTGCATATTGAAATTTGGAAGAGTGCAGCCTTCTCTCTTTTACCCACCAATAAAAGGAGGAAAATGACACTTATTTTCCTTTTTGTTTCCCTGGGATGCATTGAAGGGAAGTGCATCACAGATGTGAAGTTGCACAGGTTTTTTAGTATGGGCAGCACAGAAGAGTGAAAGCTAACAGCTACCTCAAGAAAAGATGAAATTTAGTGATTTAACCAAAGCAAAATCTTTGCCTGTGAGCAAGCAAAGGCAGATTTACATCATTGGATGATCTTAAAGTGTACCAGCTTCCTGAAAAAGTTTTTCCTAGCAGGACGTCCCTTTCTTACCCTACAGAGTAAGTGCCCTTATGTCATTTCATTCTTTGTACTTTGACTTGGTTCTGCCAACTGGGTTTTGCAGTTTTCTCTTTATGTGGCAGTACTGTGTGATATGGGTGAAAACTCCAACTATTTCCTGTATCTGATGTTACCATCCCTCACTTCCATCTGAACTGAAGAGAGTTTGAAGACAAAAGTTGTGCATTGTGTGTCTGCTGCACTGCACAGAGGTGTTTCATTACATCCTAGGTTAACGTGCTAAAGGAGAAAGAACAAGGAAGAAAAGTGCAGGGAGCCACTGATGTTTTTTCCCTTTCTTTGTTATGGAAAGATGCTAAGAATTTCTGAAGATTAGAAGGTTTTGAGGCTTTCTTTGAGATAGAACAGACATATCTTACTGGGTCTTTGAGAGATTTCTCTCCAGTCATGCTGCTTCTGTGTTAAGTTTCAATTCTCAATGTCCTTGAGAGCGTTTTGAGAACATTAGCTATAATGAGATTGGTTTATGAGATTAAGAAAGGACAGAAGTTCTGAAAAAAGTGCTAGTGAGATTTTTGAAATGCACAGAGTTAGAGGAACTTCAGTCTTTGACTACCCCTTTTTATTCCTTTTAGATAATGTTTCATTTTAAAATGAAACAGCATCAATAAGATCAGAAAAATGGCATCTCCTGTACAGTGTGGCTGATTTCTGGCATCAGGTGAGTTTTAACTGGTTATTTCCTATGTCATTTTACTAGTGATTGCTGACAGAAGAGCCAAGTGTATTTGGCCTTGCTAGACTGCCAAACTAGAAATGGGTATCTTGGTACATTGTTTCAAGACATTATTTAATTAACAACTTAAAACCTTGCTCTGTTTGAGCTGAATTATTTGTTTCCCTGCACTGCTTCTCAAGGCTGGGATCCTCATGGCCATTTGGAACAATTCAATGACTGTTCTTTTTATGACAACACTTAAAGCTTTGAAAGATCTCAATCATGTGTCCCTTCAGTCTTCTCTTTCCTACTCTGAATTCCTAACTTTGTGAAGAGCCCCATTCTTCTAGACCTGTTACCCTGCTTGATGTTTTCACGTGGGGCTCCATGCAGCTCTTGCTTCCATCTTCCATCAGCATGAAGCAAGGGTGAGATATTTTAACTTGTATTGGATCTGGTCACTTGATGTATTTCACAGAGACCAGATCATAATGTTCAGCTCATCTAGTTGTCTTATTTTTCTTCTGTTTTATTTCAGAGTTTAAAAACAAAACCTTCTTAAGCTCTGATTTATAGTTCCACAGAGCTCCTGTTGCCAAGACAACTATAATAAATGTTCTCTTCTGGAAAAACCTCTTGTAGACATAAGAAGCTTTCCTATATATACTAGTCAAGCTGAAATGGTTGTAAAATGTGAATTTACTAGTATTTTTCCATACACTGTCAACTTAATTGACATGGTGGGAATATTCCACACTATGGTTTTGTAGTTGCTGTTATTCTTCATCTTTATTTGAATAGTATGAAGAAAAGCAATAAAATTCATTTTCTTTTCCTGATGTTTATTGAGTTCAAAAGGAGCAGGAAGTATTTCTGCTCAAATATTTTAGGTAATAGAAATGCATGTTCTCTGTGTCACTCTGACATTAATTATCAATATCTTCATGGGGAAAAAGCAGGGGAAGCTTAATTTCTGTCAGAAATATGTTAGCTGCTAAAACAACCAAAGAAGTTAACACTATTGTTGTTGGGTTTTTAACTGATTTCTAGATATTTTATTTTTTTTCATTATTTTATATTTCACTTTCTCAGCATTGCATAATGTAATGTCTACAGAGGCAAAAGTATTGACCTTGGTTCAGTTCTGCAAATTTGGAAGACCCAAACCAGAAAGATATAAGCTTTAAGTTTAGCAGCTACTCAATTGGACCTGTGCTTTAGCTCATTAACAGTTATTAGTCATCAGCCTTTAGTTTGTTTAATGGTTTGTGCTTGTTTATGAAAGAATTGACTATTGCATGAATTAGGTTAAATATCACAGCATCCATACTGAATAATCTTACCATGCTATATCTCAACTGGCATATGAACAATGAGAAAATTTAGATTGAGTGTTAACAAAAACCACAGGAAATAACCCATGTCATCTTTTGAATGAAAACAGCTCTATTTCCATCTCTTTTAGGGTGCTTTTTGTGCAGCTGGTACTGGATAAATGATATCTGTGGTTGCCCTGCTCAATAGGGAGCCTTGGCCATCTCACAGTCACATAGTCCAATGAGGTAGCCTGGCTCAGGGGGGAGAGGAGGAGTTGAGGAGCAGAAGCTGGAGGTAGTAAGACACACTAGACCAATGCTTTAGAAAGACATTCAAATGAGTAATAAAAGATACTCCATTTTTCTAGAAACCTGTGTAAAGTCAGCATTCTTTTAGAAAGTCACCTTAGTTGATTAGCTACAATTTTGTGAACTAAATTATTTGAATTGAAAAATTTTAGCTACTCCTCTATTTAAAAGGAAGGGAAAATTACCTGAGAAAAAAAGAAGCAAGAAGTGGACAGTTTGTTGTTGTTTTGGTGGGGTTTTTTTCCCCATAAAAAGGTAATTCAGAAAGGTATAAAAGGCATTTCAGAAGTAGAATGAGGAACTGAAGGGAGCAACCAGGAACACATGTAATCCCTGCCTCCCACCAGCCCTTTGGAGGATGCAGAGTGCTGAGAACCTTGTTTAAAAAGCTATCATTAGCCATGACTTTTAGAAAAGGCACAAGTCTGTGTAATTATAGCTGTTCTTGTTCTAAACATGTTTCAGTCATCAGAATTTGGGAGATGGAGACATGTGAAAAGCTTGGTAACATAATGGCTGATTAATGATGCTGCACCCCCCAAGAGCATGTGAGCACTGCTAAGAGGGCATTTTCCTTCTCCTGTAAAAACACACACCAGTTCTGCATCTATATAATCATTTGAAATGGGTAAAAAGAGGATCTTGGCAACAGCAAGGTCTTTGTGGAGGAATGTGTTGCTTTCTGTAGAGTTCCATCAACATATTCAAATTTCCTTCCAAGAATCTTATTTTCAGAATTAGCATATTCTTTTCTAAATCTCCTTCTCACACACACTATGTCACTTGCTCTGCATAGTTCCCATTTATAACTGATAGCACATGATCTGTTTTAGGACTCAGAGCAGAGCCTGAGCTGGAATGACCCAGGGTCACATATATGGACACAAATTTTCCTTGGTAAGTAATTTAGATTTATTATTATTATTATTTTAAGATACTGTATCTATGCTAAATATAGCTGCACTCAGAAACTGCAATAAAAGGGGGTTCTGAATCTTACCAAGGTTTTGTTCCATCCCAGATTGTCTTGCCAAAGAGATGTGGATGCAGTTTCCCAGCCCTGGGGAACTAAGAAGCTAGACATCATTTGTAGTAAACTGTTAGTCTCATCTGTAGGTAAGAATCCACTCTTTACTAAGTCATTTTCTTCAATCAAGGTGGAGATGGCCCAGGGCAGGCTGTTAAGTTGCACTGTAGGTTTCCATCTCCCTCCCTGCACAATCACCACACACTCATTTCAAGTTTTATTTATTAAGCTCTAGGTGTGATTTCTCTTGACCCCTCCTTTTCCCTCCAGGAGGCTCATTATGATTGACACTGTCTTTTATGGTGGTACCTTTATGTGTTGTTCTGTGACCTGTGCCACAGGTATGTGACTTTCTTGAACCAGGCAGACATCTATTGTGTGGTTGCTTGAAACTGAACTCCTATGCTCCATAATGTCCCTGAGAATATTCTCAACACTGCTGTGACTGTATCTGACACAGAGACAAAGAAAGTAGCCTTAAACTAAACAAATGGAATACTGCTATCAACACAGCTGTGGCAGACTGGAGCTCAGTGTGTGCTCACTTCTATTTAGCTTCCTGGGCAAGGTTTCTAGCTGAACCACTCTGTAGCAGCTCCGTGGCTAGCAGAAGCTGAATTTAGCTGGGTGAATGCTTGCATTAACCTACAGTACAACCTTAATGCTTGCAAATGAGCTGCATCAATGTAGAACAGAGACTGGCAGGAACTCAAGACTTTTTGGATACTCTTGGATAATCCTTCCTGCAAGGTGTTCTCCAGAACCCACTGGGCACATTAGCCTTATTAGTTAAAAGAAAGAATAACTTTCACCAAAAGTAAAGGGACTAAATCATTATGATGGATTGGTGGAATGGTGCAACGTTTGATTTACTCTGGTTCTACAGCTCAGCAAATCTGTATCTCTGTAAGGTACAGGATAAGATTCACAGCTTATATCCCCAACAAAATGTTGAAAATGTGAATTATACTAAGTCTTGCAATTTCAGGCAAAGGAACTAACTCCCAAAGCAGGTGTATTTCAGGAGAGGGGAAGAAAGAAATCATAATTGCTTAATACTATCACAAGTGTTAAAATAGATAATCTCTAATGAAAAAAAAAAAAGCCCAGTGCATCCCAATAGAAAGACCTAAGTGAGAGATGTATGAATGAACAACTTGTAGGTGGTGGTAATCTCCCTAAGTATTACAGCAAGGTAGCAACACAGTCCTGGGTAGCTATCAAATACACTAAGTTATAGAATGCAAGACCTGACCTGTGCAGCCATTTGGTTACTGATGCCAGGAAGAAGGGATCTCCAATGGGCTGCAAATTCCATTGAAATCTTCCTCTTGCTTCAGTTTCCACTTTTGTTCTTATTTTCTTTAAACTCTGGTAAATAAAAACTCCATGTAAGGTGAGAAAGAACCATTTGATGTCACTTTGATATGCATTGTGTGGTGTGTCTAAGGAACAATGTTAGGGATTAGCAGATTTTGTTGACACAGGTGTCACTGACACATTACTTTCTTTTGGGGAATTTTTCCTTCCAGATATTCCTATAACAAATGTTTACACAGTAAAAGAGATTAGAATGATAAAATAGGCAAACATGGTCCAGCTGAATATGGAAAAATCTCAGCTGCTTCCCCAGCAGTGTTCATACAAACACACACACACATATCAACAGAAAGAATCTGAAATGGAAACTAGAGAGGTTAGTGTGAAACAACCTGAAATGTCTTTAGCTGACTTCACAGAGTAAACTGGTTTCTTGTTCAGCTTTCAGCTTTTCTAGATCCCTTGTAATGTGCCATGGTCTCCTTCTTAGTCAATATTTTGTAAGATGCTTTTGTTCCCATAGATCTGTCTGTACCTGTATTCTGTTGGAGTCCTTTTCCATTTAAGCAGTTTTTGGTTTGATGCTTTGACACGCTGAATTCTCAAAGACTTAAGTAGAATGCAAAATACTACCCAGAAAAAAATCAAGACAGCAAGGTCTATACAGTGAGCAGTTTATGGATTCCAAGGGGCTTCAGAGAGTGCTAGATTGTACACATGGACTGCAGGGCAAATGGGAAGTTGTGGAACAACATGTACATGTGGGTGGCTTCTTCTCAACTAACTGTGGAGACCCAAGAGCTTTGTGTGTTGCAAGAAGGCCATCAAGTATTGTTGGTAGAGGGTAAAATGCAAAGAGCTGTAGTGTGGGCTCCTTTGCTGGCACAGCAACAGAGTCTAGCAGCAGGAACATTTCTCACATAGATTTTGCCACAGTCTAGAAAACTTAGACCTTTGTTTTATCCTGACTTAGTATTATTCTTACAGTACAGAACTGAAGAGTCAATGTTCTTTGGCAAAGACCAATTCCTCGGACTAAAGAAGCTAGTAAGAAAATTAATCTACAGGAAAAAAAGAATAATTAATCTCATTTTGAATTTTCTTTTTAATTTGTAGAGAAGCACTAAAACAGAGGTTATGAAAAAAATTGTAAAGTGGTATCCAGCTTTTGTGGAGCTTCCTGCCTGCCTTGGCATCAGAATGTGAGGAAGAAAAGGGGAACCTGGTAACCATTAACCAAGTAAAGTCTGAGACTTTGAGTCTGGGCACCCTTGGGTCCAATCACAGCATCCCATGCCTTACCACATTCAGAGTTGTGCAAGTGCACAGAACATACCACATATGTTATATATATACTATAATACCATATTTCATTTTCTACTTTATTAGGTATTAACTTCATCTCAAAATTCAACTCAGCTGCAGTGGTGCTGTGAAAGGGTTGGCTTTGCTAGACTTATGCCAAGCAGCTGAGCACCCTCAGAGTTAAGTCATGTTTGATGCCTTTGTGAAAACTTCAACTTTTCTCTGTTTGATCTGGATAATCTACATACATCACAATCTCTAAGTAGGTCTCCAGAGTTTTTCCCTGCAGAATGTGGAAAGTGGAGCTCAGGCCAGAACCAGGGTAATAATGAGCAGTACAGGAGGCTGTGTGGGTTGCTGCTTTATGTATGTCTGCCTTTGGGTTGGCTTTTAACCTTGCAACCTATGTGCATGTCTAACTGCAACATGTTGATGTGACTGGCAGAAGAAAGCATTTCAAAAGTTTGTCTAATTTCTCACCCATGGGGGACTTCCAGCAGCACTGAGGACTAATTATCCATCACTCCCATATGAATAAGATGGATTTTCAGTACACAGTGTTAGAACTACAACGAGCAAATAGCTCATTTCACATCCTAATAGCCTTTAATATCCTTCTGCCATGTTTCACAGTCCAATTATTCATTGATTTAGCAAATCAGCTGAAAGGGAGAGGAAAACAAATATGTTATAAAGGATCTTGGCCACAGAAGTGGCCTATATTGTAGACTCTGACTCTTTTCTTTTTATTATCAGCTGGTGATCTGACTGGAATAAAGCTTTGTAGGAGAGGATCTTACCCCAGCTTTGCACCCTGACTGCAATTCCCGTGGCCTGTCTTAACCAGCTCCTTCCACAGCCTCCATTTTCAGACCCTCTTCTCTCTTTGTTCCACAATGCTAGCAACATTTGTGCAGTTTTAAGCACTTTATTTCCTTAAGTCAGGTTTGATTAAAGTGACACATCAGAGACTGAGCTCTGCTGTAGTTCTGTCCTATATATCCATCTGTTACAGGGTACTCTATCCTTTAGATGTTCTTTTGTTACATGTGTGAGTTCCCAGGAGTGGGTTTTCTATTACAAATGAAGTACCCTTCATTACCTTTCAGGTAATGTCAAGTACACTATATCTTTTTTGATTCAGCTTCACCATCCTGATGCTTAGATTTGGACCTGTTTGATAACTGTTCTGGAATAAATCAGCATATTTCCCTCAGTGAGAAGGGCAGAGAAGGCAAGAAAGCCCTAGACAAAAAAAAAAGAATAACAGGTAAAGCTTGAGGAATACCTTACAAATCAAAACATGAAGAAAAAGAACAACATAAGCCTCATTTCTTTAGGATGCAACTCCCAAGCAAAGTACAGAGCAGTGTGTTCTGGCCTAAACCCAAAGTAAATAAAATAAACCCTTCCTTCTCCCTATTTTGTCATATATTTTAGTGGAAGAGGGGAAAGAAGAAATTCTTATATTTCCTTGTTGTATATTGATGCATTTGAAAAAAAAAAAAAAAAGCAGCAGCATGCAGAGAACAGAAAATAAAATATGAATATAACTTTTCTAGGATTGAAGGAGGAAAATCCTATAGGCATTTTCAAAGACCATTGTTATTCCTGCCTATTGCTAAGTGCACGCAGAGCATGACCACTGCTTGAGTTCTGCTTTTGAATTATTAATCACTTTTACTTTCATGTAGCATAAGGTCTTTAGGCTTTTTATTTATTTTTTTCACCAGAACCTACAAATCTAAGGAGGATTTTAAGATTTACAGAGATGTAGTTCTCTGTTAAAAGCCCTGCCTAATTAGAAGGCTGTGTGAGGCACAGCGAATAGAGCACCAATCCTGAAATATGCCTGTAACTTTAGCACATGGTACTTCAGTCTAAGTGGCCCAGAAGATTAAGGGGACAGAGAAAGAGACATTTAAGTGCCATTTGTTGAAGGTCTTGCCTACAGGACAATGTCAAGCCCAGGAAGAGAACACAGGCTTGAGCCTATGCCTTGGTAGCTCAATCATGTACATGTGTGTCCTCCTTGCTTCTGGCTGGTGTTGAACAATGAAGCTACTTTTTTTTTTCATCTACTAATTTTAAAGATGCTGTCAGCAAGATGTGGGGCAGGAACAGTGTCAACTCTTTCATAAAATTCTAATGCATTTTGGAATATGCTTCATTAGCTTTCAGACATTTCCTTGTGCATATTTTTATTTCAAAGTGGGTGTTTTGCAGCAACTCTGCTGTCCATCTAGTTTTTTATGGTCTGACTTCCTAAGGAAAGATGACTTTCCATGCTGTCTGTGTCTGTTTCCTGCAATTGTTGTCTCTCTCAAGTCACAGTTACCTGATTTCATCCCCATGGGACAGAGTTGAAAAAGGTATTTAAAATATGCAAAAATATGAAGCTGGAAAGAGGAGAGCCTCTACTAGTGCTCTTTATCTGATAGATAGAACAGAACAGTTCTGGATTCTGTAAGTAGAGCTACAGAGGGATACAATTTTTCTCAAACCCTGATTTAAAAAAAAAAAAAAAAAATTTCTTGTGAAACTGATTTTATCTGTTTAGGCTTCAAATATTTGTGGCACATAGTTTTTTAAGGAAGTTTTCTTTATTTTTCTCCATGCTTCTTTTCTACGAGAGAAAACATTATATAAAATAGAAAAGGTGAAAAGAAAGAAACAAACAAAAAGTTAATTTCTTATTTTCTGCCATTTTAATTGAAATGTCCTTTACCTCCCATTGTTATAGTAATTTAGACAGGAAGCTTTAGTCACACCATGATCTGTCTCCTCTCATGGTTCAACCCATTTAATTTTGGGAGGCCTGTTTGGCCAAAGTAGCTTCTTCATGAGAAATTGTTGTTATTATTAGGAAAGGTTAACATTTTTCCTTTTCCTCTGAAACATAAATTGGCAAACTCTCTAGTGATCTGTCTCGGCTGTATTGATTTATAATTCTAATTTGAGAACACTTTTTGTTTCAAGGAGCTGTGTTGTTTCAAATAGGATACATGGTAAAAGTCACTACATTTTATTTTCTGGTCTGTTGGTAATAATGAAAGGTCCCTTATATCTGAATTTTTCCTAGCAGAAATGAAATCTAAATCTGTCAGCTGATAATGGCTCTCTCAGGAATTTGAGGCTTTGAATCCCTTTACACAGTCTTGCCTCATATTGTTCTCTTCTCTTTTCTCTTCTCTTTGCAGGTGTTCCAAGGCTGAGATTTCACTTTTTAAGATACCATGAATGGTGTCTGTAGAATCTGAACAACTTCAGTTCGCTCAGATAAAAGGAAAACTAAAGGTACTGAGGCATCTTGTCCTATTTTAAAGGTTTTGTTTTCACTATGAGAGCTGTATGTTTTTTAAGATGGATAAGATGTGACACAGTGTCCATTAGGGCTATCCCTTTTTAGCTGACTTTATTAAATTAAAATGTCTAATGATCTTAACTGCTCTTTCTGACAGGGACCTAGAAATCAAATACTGCATCTCAGGCTATGCACACAACTCCTCTGCAAGATATAAAACAAATAATCAAATGTACCTCGGGAAAGAGGGAACCATTAACTTCTATTTTTCTAGAGGAGGAATGTACTCATGTTCTTGTAAAGATTAAAGGAGAAACTTTCTTTTTCAATTAGATCCATTACTTGAGGAACAGATGCTTTACAGTTTGAAATTGCATTGTGCAAGGCGTTCAACCATGCTGCCCAGAACACTACCCAAATGTACAAAATGACTGAGTAGGATGTTTTCAGCTGTATTTTCTTTATGACACAAGAAGCCCTGAGAGAAAAAAAAGCTTTGTTTTGCCTTAGGGAGAGCATACAGGCTCAGTGGAGGAGGAGATTGCTAATCACAGATAACACTGTAATGACTCCTGCCAGAAAGTAGCTGGCTCCACAGGATAATAGGATTAAAACCTTCCCTTCTGGAAGAGCAGGCAGTGCACCAGAGCTAACTGGCCTCTGCAAGTATGCAGGGGAAATTCAAGACTGGGTGTGAGTGTGGCACACAGCTCCTACTGCCACCTACTTTGGTGATAGGATGTGGAAACTGGCTACTCTCAATCATTGCTACAGCTCTGTTCTAACTGTTAGTTCTGAAGTTTTTAACTCTCTGCCTCGAGAGTTTAAAAGCTGAGGTGCTCTGTGAGATGAAGTGTGTTTGAAGTTTATTTTGAGAGAGAGGAATATTTGTTGCCCATCTGAAAAGAGGACCTTGAGTGAAATGGTCTTGGAGGACTGTCTCTTTTGCAGGGAATATCCCTCCAGGGCTACCAGTGCTGCACCTTTCCAGTAGTTAAATGAAACTATTTATTTCCTACTTTAGTATTTATTAAACAGATATTAGTTTGCATATGGTGCAAGTCACTTTCAGAAGAAATTACCTTGACAACTGTATCTCAGAAGTTTTTCCTATACTGCAATAGTACTATTTAAAATAATAAGGAAGGTGGGAATTAAAACATTTATACCCATAATACTAAAAGCTTGCAAGTCATTCTTAAAAAAACCAAAAACAACAAAACAACTGCGTGGCTGGACATCATTCCTGCTACTGATACAGTGTGAGAATTTATATGTGAAATCACTTGAATCTTGTAAGTTTGGAGCTTTGGTCAGTTAGTAGAAAGTAGCCACCAGATTCCATGCAAATTTTGGTTTAGTAACAACTGGTCCGTCCCTAATTAAAAAGCTTGTAGGATGGTGGGGCTAAATTAGGCAGCCAAAATGCTCCAGACTCTTCTTACAGCACATGGCATCATTTCTACTCATCACTCTACTTCATAATTTGTTATTTTATACAGTGCTGTGTCAAGTAATGGGAACCACCTAGATCAGGAATTGCAAAACTGAGATTTTTAGTGTTAAGCTGTTGAAATGTCTTTTGAGGAGTAGGGACCTTTACAAAGCAATACCTCTGTCTATCTGGTCATATTTTCTGTCTTCTAGACACAGTAATATGTCCATTACTAGCTGAGAATGACGTTTCTTCACAATCAATTGAGCAAATTAACACAAGCAACATAATTTTCCTGCTTCAGATACTCTTTCTAACATCAATTACAGAGGGAAGGGAGTATTAATCCACAATTCTCTTGAAGAAATTGTGAAATGCTTTATATTTACAGTAGTCAACATTTCTAGACAGTGATTAAGATAAATACTCTAATTTAGTGATACAGGCTGTCAAGAAAAGTCCTCAGGAACATATATTCAGCAATTGCTCTAAATGGAGCTCTCTGTCATTAACCTGAGATGTATTCTTCAGTTGTTAGGGCTTATGTTGTGAAGGGAAGACTAAACCTAAACCTCAACACATAAATTTTCTGACACTATCCTGTTTTGAAGGTAATGCAGTCAATAGCTGGGAGAGAGCCACATGGCTGAAAGCAGTAATTGTCTGTCTGGCAAAGAAATATTCTCTCTCTTTTGGTGAAAGTCACACAGGGAGGAGGAAGCAGACTGTAGAGATAAAGTAGCCAGGGGCAAGACCTTTGCCTGAGAGATCAAGGTGACTCTGGCCAGCTTGAAGCCAGGCTGGGGCTCCCTTTATCTCTCATAGTTGCATCATGTACCAGTGCTACAGCTACATTTTTTCCTAAGGATGGCAGCAGAAGGGGGAATAAATGAGGAAGGTGTGTGAGGAGCCCTTGGTGTTCCCTCTCAGTGCCTTGCTCGTGATGCAGGGTCATGCACAAGTGAAGAGTAATGGACCAAAAGTCTGAGGGCCACTCTTGCTCTCTGTTATGACAGACCTGTCACCTCTGCTTACAGTGTATGTGAACTGCCACTCCAGCACCTGGTATTTAACACACAAGGCCTAGCAGGGAAATGTGATCCCGAAACCTGCATGGATTCAATTGAAATGATATACTTCGTTTTGTGTATAAGCTTTTTTTGGTCTTAAGTGGGAAACTGCACAAGCCAAGACAACAGTAAAAACCAGTCTTTTAGCAAACATGTAGGCCACCTGCCAGTACCTGAAGGGGCTCCAGGAAGGCTGCAGAGGGGCTGTTTCCAAGGGCCTGCAGTGAAAGGACGAGGGGTAATGGGTTTAAATG
>JAOEGS010021007.1:0-36191 GCA_025447755.1 Corythornis vintsioides | reverse complement strand
TGTCACTGGATGACATTGAGAAAAGTCTGGCTCCATCCTCTCTACACTCACCCTTAACATATTTATAGACATTAATGTTTTCAATAACTAGGAGATCTTTCTTCAGTTAATTTTCAAGCAAATACAGTAATGCATACTTTTAAAACTTGTCTTTTAGGGAAAATATTTGCTCATCTTCTAGAGAACACTTGTCAAAGTATTTGTGAGATTATCCAACTCAGGCAGTTTGTTTCCTAGCAGTTTGGGGAAGGGAGGAAACAAAAATCACCAACAAAAAAACCCCTAATGAAAGCAGCAGCAGTGATACTCCTGGTACAGATATTAAAGTTTTATCCTTTGTTTTAGTTGAGGTAGTAAAATTTGGATCTGTGTGGTGGTTTTGAAGTAGGTGTGTAAATGCCCTTTCTTCTTCCCATCTTGACAGGCACTGGAAGTGATCAGGCAGTTAAAGGAGACCATGCAAATTGAACGTGCTCACATGAGGCTGCGATTTATTCTTCCAGTAAAGGAAGGGAAGAAACTGAAAGAGAGGATCAAACCACTGATTAAAGTGATTGAGAGCGAGGACTTCCATGAACAGTTGGAAATTGTAAGCAAGAAAGTGGTCCTTGGGTTTCACACTTAGTTTGACTACAACTGTCACCATTTTACTAGAAGATTAATATAAGCAAGATTAAGGGCAAGTTTACCAGAGACTGGAAATGGAATGTGTAAAGGTTTATATTTCACACAGTCTGAGAGCTGTAAGGTTGGAAATAACTTGTACTCTACAGAAATTGCTGCTTCAAGCTGTGAGGAGCAGCACAGTTGATTTCTCCTAGCAGAGATTACCCCACAACACTAAGTTTCTATGCATATATGGAGAACTTCTGTGGTTAGTCAAGACAGTTTTTTGGCAGTAGTTAAGGAGTTTGGGGTTTTTTTTTTTAATAGTAAAGCAAAGTGTAGTATTAGAAAAAATCTTTCTGAGAACAGTTTAGAATATAGCACCCCCAGCTGTCACAGGACATGTCCAGTGGGCAGATGGGCTTTTTTCTGTGAAAAGATTATGTGATAGAAATGGCTCTGCAAAGTCCTTCAAAGGAACTAAACAATGATTATTTTTTCTTAAGACAAATGAATCCCATACCTTGAGAAGGGGCTGATGCAAATGCAGTATCAGTGCTTGGCTGCTGACATGTGACCCATTGCAGGTGTGCCTTGTGGACCCTGGCTGCTTCAGAGAGATCGATGAGCTGGTCCGGAGTGAGACGAAAGGGAAGGGGACCCTGGAAGTGCTCAGTCTGAAAGATGTGGAAGAAGGAGATGAAAAGCTGGAGTAATGACACCCTTCCTGCAGCTGGAAGTTGCACCTGAGAATGACTCACATGAGTCACTCGCCTCTATTAAGCCTTCATGTTTTTTCCAGTCTCTTGCTGCCAAATATTTTCTGACACTAATCCTTTGGGATTTTTTCCATGCAGTGTGTGGGGTTTTTCGAATCATTTTACACTTGCTTGGTTTACAGATGTCTCTGTCTTTTGTGTCAGAGTTGTATGAGTGAGGTTTGAGTTCAGAGGTGATGCAGAAGTTACTCTGGCTTTGGTTTGCTATTGCAGAGCATTGGTGGATACAGTACCAGTTGTTTTAATCCAGCTGTGAGTGCTGAGTGGCAGGTTATGTAGGTCACTGAGGGGTGGGGTTTGTATGTGAGGAGAGGAACCTTCAGGTGAGAGTTGCATTTTTGCTTCTAAACAGGTGCCAAGTGTGCATTGTGTCTGAAAACCAACCTCTTGGCAGCGTGAAAACATAGACCACCCTAATTGGCTGCTTGATAATTAAAGTACTTTAAAGGACCATTCTTAAAGATTTCCTTTGCTGCATCTAAGAGCTCTTGGTGACATAGAAAAAAATGTTCTCCAAATAACTTATTTGTAAAACTATATTTAGCTACTTGAATAAAAATGATCATCTATTTGTATATTACAGATAAAGAGTTAAAATCATTCTTTTATTGCTAGTAGAGGAGGTTGCTCTGGCCATGGTGATGCTTTCTGCCAGCAGAGGGGCAGCCTGTGCTGTGAGCTCTTCTCGTCAGCGTGAGAAGGCTGGAACAGGCAGGGGTGGCCTCTGGCCACTGAGCTGGACAGGCTTTTGTTGGGCCATTGTTACTGCTTGGACGTGTCCCTCTGTGCTGGGACAGAGAACAATTCCCACAGCTCTCCTTTATCCTCTGGCTTTTGATGCTGCTTTCCAATCCACACAGAGAATTTCCAGCCAGCTCCTGAGGCAGGGGATGTAGCTCTTGTTAATTCTGTTCAATCTTGTTTCAGCTGAGTTAAATAAAATGTTTTTAGGTTGAATTTATGTTTCAAAGAAGAGAGGTTGACAACTGGAGAAGGAGATGCTTAAAAATAAAAGTCACCAGGCAAAATTTGCATCCTTCAGTGACTGAAGAGTCTCCCAGGAGGAGTCTGAGGAGCTGCTGGCCTTCCCAGCATGCAGCTCCAGGGCTGCAGGCAGCTGGTGCCTGGATCTTGCTCCCAGCTGGGCACATGCTGTGTTCCTTGTTTGCTGTTTGCTTCCAGAGCTCAGGATTCTGCCTGTTCTGGGACAATTACCAGAGCTCTGGGTTGGGCTCTTGTCGTGACCTTTTCCTTTCTTCCATTAACACAAAATAAGCAGGGTGCCTTCCTTTCAGCTTTGCCTCCCCCACTGGAGCCATAAGGTTTGGGGTGCTGGATGAGCCCCCAAATTGTGAGACACAGGCTCATGCTTAACATTGCATGATAGGACAAAAATCTGTGGAACAAAGCTGACAGGCTCTTAGGTACTGATACACTCTGATCCTGCCTCGTTCTGCCTCAGCTGCTTCCCCCCAAGCCACCCCCTCCACTCTCCACCTTTCCCCCATCTCAACCACTTTCCACCAGCAGGGGTGTCAGAAGGTCACAAGTTCTCAGGGAGGGGGTGGGATAAGATGTTCAGAAGTTCCTAAAGCTCCTTTCTCTGCATCCAGCCAGCTTCAGCAAAACCCCTCACCTTATTTATCACAGCAGCTATAGACAGCCTGGAAAGACTGAAGGGATGGGTGGTTTGTAAAAGAGCCAAATGGACAGGCAGATTTCCCATCACTTCTGGGCAGAGCTGCCATCCCTGCAACTGTGTCACCCCAGAGTGCCAGGGGGGCACCAAGAGCCTGAGGTGCACCAATCAGCATTAGCCTGGTGGCCCTCTGTGCAAAAAGCATGTCCTGCTGTAGAAGTGGATGAGCTGTTAGGCTCCTTGGTTTCCAGTTAGGACTGCAGGTCCCTGCTAGAAGGCCTCAGTGGCTGTACTTGGGACAACAGCACTAGCTATCTGAAGCATTTTTTTCGAGTGCCTTTGTAAAGAAAATGTGGTCTCCACAGCTGGGTGTTTGTGATCCATCAGCAAGGCTGCCAGGAGCAGGCAGCAAAGGCTAGCAATAGGATGTGCTGATGCTTCCCAGAGAGTGCTGCTGATGCTCACATCCCTCCTGGCTGGAGCTAGAAGAGAACTGATTCTCTCCCAACAATCTGTCTTGTCAACCAGGTCCCTTGTCAAGAACTGCACTTTCCAAAGGGAACGGGGTGTTTTGCAGCCTCTGCTTCCAGAAATAATGCTCGGTGTTCAGAGCTGTTGAAACCTGAGAGATCAGAAACCCTCCTGCTCATACTTCTACAGAAACCAAGGTCAATGCCAAATCCCATGTGCGCCGTCGTGGTGCAGGCCCTAAGAACTCCCACCTGCATAAAGGAGCAGACAAGCCAAGTGACCCAAAATGGTCACAAAATGGTTGGATGATGAATGAATCTCAGCAAAGGAGAGAAGAAGGGGCTGTGGAAGATGTGGCAGTGGGAGGGGCCACTGTGATGCAGCGGGAGAGGCCACTGTGTCGCAGCTGCAGTCACCACAGCAACAGTTCCACAGTGGGTACACTGGGCTCTCTCTGTGGTCTTAGCCCAGATCCCACTGGGCAGCAGAGCCACAGCAGCAGCATCTCCCCGGGCTGGTGGAAATCCAGTGGCTGCCCTGCACACAGCCGGGTTGAAGGGCTGAGGCCACAGTGGTGGCAAAGCAGAAAGAGAAGATGCTCAGCAAGCGTGTGGAGGAGCTCCGTGCTCTCAAGTCCTTGCAAGGTGCAGCCCCTTCACCTCCACAGGAATGGCCCGGGGTGGGTGGGGGGTATGGTCCTGTGTGGTACTACCAATTGTGCCTGAATGTTCTTCAGAGCAAAGCAGGGAGTTCTTCATTATGTCCTGCGAGGAAAAGCTTAAGCAGAAGAGACAGCTGCTCCCTCGCCTGCAGGAGACAGTGCAGAAGGATGTTGTTGTCCCAGATGAGTTCCAAAAGGTACCATCAGGTTTCATCTGCTGTACCCCAGCTCCTCCAACTGCTTCTCTCCAGGAGCAGGCAGCACAGGCTAGCAATTGGATGTGACCCTCCCCACAAGACAAGGAGTCTTTCCACCACGGATCTCATCTGGGCAGGTCCTCCTTCAGTTCCCTGAGCAGATTCTTCATCCCAGCAAAGCTCCCAGCTGCCCAACCTGCATGCCCCCAGGTTCCTCCTGTGGGGGGGTCCAGCTGCAGCCCTGGAGGAGATGCCTTTCACTGCCTGTCCCAAGGTCATGACCTGCTTCTAAGCCTGTGGAGATGGAGATACTGGCCCTGCAGAGCTGCCTTTGCCCAGGGGCCTCTTGCAGAGACAGAGCTCTCCGCCAGCACCCAAACCTGGGGCACCCATCCATGTTCTTGATTCCCAGCCTCAGATCTGGGCCCTGCAGGGTCCCTAAGCCACTGCCATCAGCAAATGCTCACCTCTGCCTTACCCCAACCAGCCCCACCCCCTGACACACCCCCAGCAAAGCCCTCTCAGACCCCAGCCTGACAAGGGGCTCATGATGTCCCCAGGCAATGTCCCAGTGTCGATCCCCAGCTCCACCCTGGGTGGAACCTTCACAGGCAGGACCCCCTTTTCCTGCGGGTGCCCAGCAAGTCCTGCTTCCAGCCTGAAAAACTCTCATGTGTCCATCCAGGTGTGCCAGGAGAAGCTCCGGGCTACAATATACCACAAGATCAACCGCTGCAACATGCTGCAGCACCAACTGAGGCAGCGCAGCCAGGCCCTGGACCGGCTGCAGAGGCAGCTGCAGCAGCTGCAGGACACAGAGAGACAGGCAAACTGGCTCCAGATGCAGGTACGCAGGGACCCCTTCCTGGAGTGGCAGCACCCCCAGCAGGGCTTGAATCCAAGCCCTGCATGGGCACTGGGCTCGGCACGCAGGGTCACCCCGTGTGTGTCCCGCACCCCGTCTCTGCCCCAGGAGCTTCGTCAGCTGGGAAGCAAGATCGACAAGGTGACCATGAAAGCTGGTGCTGGGCGGAGGCTGACAGCTCTGTACCTGAGGGTGCGAGATGCCCTGAAGCAGGTGAGCTCCTCCTCACTGTACCATCACCCCACCTGCTCTCTCTGCAAGGGCCATCAGGTGCCCATGGGGCTGCACCGGTGGGACACATCATCCTGGATAAACCAGGTCCTCCTGCTTCCCTCCATCCCCTCTCACAGTCTGAGGGAACTCTGGCACTTGGTGGGGTGACATGCTGTGCCTCTTATCTCCCAGGAACTGGTCCATCTCCATTCACACCTGGACCTCCTCTCTGAAATAGCCAGGCTCTATGAACAACAACATAAAGACTTGAAAGTCTTGGCCTCTGAAGCCATGGAAGCTGCAGATGTGACAAAGGTGAGAGGAATCAAGGGTCCTTTGGGGCCCCTTCCCACCTTCTCAGAGCCCACATGGGGGGCATCACATGTCCAGATCGGTGAGTCTTCCTGCAGTAGAACAAAAGAGTCTGAGCTGGGCTTGCCTGCAGCACCGAGGTGCCTCCATAGCTCCTCCCAGGTCTCACTCTGAGGCCAGGCTGCCCAAAGCACCAGCCATGCTGAAGGCAGCATGCTCCATCCTCCAGCCCATCTTGCCCAGTCTCCTTCCCAGACCGTTTGAAGCTCATCTGGCTCACAAAAGTCAGTTCAGGCTTTGGCAACTCACTTCTCCCTTCTCTGATGCTGCTCCAGAGGGACCTGGCCAGCATGGGAAAGAAGTTCCTTGAAGAGAGGGAGATGCAGCATAGCTCCCTGGCTGCCCAGAAGGCCAGCATGGACACCTACAGACTCTGGCTCAAGAAAGCCAGGGACAAGAGAGCGGTGAGCTGGGGGACCCAGCACAGGCATCAGTGCCAAGCCCTCCATGTTGAGAGGAGTGCGGGGAGCTGCAGGACCAGCTCCCCCAGGGTGCCAGCAGCTTGGTGGGTGACAATGAATTCCTTTACAGCAAGCTGGGAGCCACATGATCAGAGCCTTCAATGATGACATGGACTCAGACGAATGGTCAGGCATGAGCGAGGGTGAGTGCTTGTCAGGTGGGGTGCAGGGGGCTGGGATGCAGGCACAGCCACAGGCATCCTTCCCTAACACTTCCCTCCCACCACAGATGACAGTCAGGAGGTGACTCGAAAGGACTCAGACCAGCTGACGGAGAATATAAAGAAGGTTGAGACTATTCTGCAGTCCTCCTGCCTCTGGGTAATGTCCAACCCCAACTCTGATCAAACCTGGGGGCTGTTGAAGCCCTGGGGAGCTGAGACCTCCCTGCTTGCCCTGTTTCACTGTGGGCTTCTCTGCTCTCCTCTGCCCCTGGAGCCCCCAAGGCCCCTCTTGCACAGGCAGGGATGGAGCTGCTTTTCTCCATCATGGGCTAAGTCCTCTTGCTCTCCCCCAACCAGGACATCCCCCGCTTGCTCCTGGCACAGAAGAAGTCCTCAGAGTACCTGCAGCAGCATGTCAAGGAGCTGAAGGAGGAGGAGCAGGAACTGAAGGAGGCACTGGAGGAGCAGGAGCTGAAGCATGCCAAGATCAAGTTTCACGAGCCCTGCAACACAAACAGGTACTGCTGCCCTCAGAAGAGTCATGCCAAGTAGTCACATGTCACACGGCCACAACACCCATGGGATTGGCAAATGCACTGTGGGTGTCCCAAGAGGGTACTCCTTGCTCCATCCCACTGCAGTTGCCCACCCCTCTTGCACTGGGAGGTTTTCTGAGCTGGGTGGTCCCACAACTCTGGTCCTGGCAGAGCATCCAAAGCTCCTGCTGGGGCAGCACGAGGACCTTCCCTGGCATGGGAAGTGGAAGCAGTACCATGGAGTTGGGTTTCAGGCAGCATCTCTGCTCTGCAGTTGTGTGGGGAGGAAGCTTTTGGAAGAGTTTTGGGGTGTCTCTGCTCCCCGGTGCAGTTTTATGTCTGGGCAATTGTGGTTGGCTCTAGGAAGACGGAGGAGAATCTGAGGGCCCATCTCCAGGTGGAAGAGGCTCGGATGGAGCAGATGAGGACCGACGTGCTCAAGAAGGAGGAGCTCCTCCTGCAATTTGAAATGAGAATCAGTGCCATCTTTGCCCGGCTGCGTGGCATCACCGTCCCCGACCAGGTACCCACACACCAGAGTGGCCCCAGCCAGTGCTTGCTGGTGCAACAGCACAGCCATGCTGGTGCAACCACCAGCACCCCAAGTGCCGTATTGTCCCCACTGAGGTTCTTCTCCCTCTGACTCCAGGATGATGCTGTCGAGACCATGGGGTTGGAGGAGAAGCTCCGGCACTGTAAGCAGAAGCTGCGGTACCTGGTGCAGCTGGTGGCTGACATGTCCCCTGGCAGTCCCAGTCCCAGTGAGGATGACAGTGTATGTGTGGGATTCATCCCTGGCTCTGGTCTTTGCAGACCCACGTGGGGCTCTTCCAGGTGGCCCATCCCAAGCCATCCTCTCAGCTGGGAGGATGGAGGTTGTCCCAGGGAAAAGCCATGGAGCGGCTCAGCCCCGGGTGGCACGGGGCACTTCAGAACCTCTCCTGTGAGGGGACAGCAAGGTTGGGCAGCCCTTCAGCAATTAACCCAGGGTGTCTTTCACAGACTTTTGTGGAGGTCAGACAATGGTTAGAGACTACAACTACCAACGATGCAGAGAACCTGAAGGTTTCCTTCTCAGACATCGACAGGAGCGACTATGGTAGGAGATCACAGCAGGGACATGTCCTGCAGGGACTGTCCCAGCCCCTGCCTGTCTCCCACTGCCCCAGCAGACCCCAAGCCAGGAGTTGCCTCCCAACCTTGGGGCTGACCTTGGTTGTCTCCAAGGCTTTGAGCATGGGTGGAGGGTTTAGGTGCTGAGTGTCAAACCACAGCAAGAACAGGGCAAGAACTGTTGCAGGACAGGGAAGGAGACCCTTGTCTTCCAAGTCACCTGGTTGTGAAGAAGAAACAGTGCTTGGCTCTGCTGTGGCCTCCTATTGACCAAGGAAGACAAGGAGCCTTTGTGTAACAAGTACCCACCACCCTGTAGCTCCAGACATGGATGGGAAGTCCCAGCAGTCAGTCTTTGAGGTGGGCCACAGCAGTGGCCTCACCAGGTCCTGCAGGTCACTCGGGGAAGAGACAGTTGGCACCATCTGTACCCAAGGACTTGGCATGAGGGCTCTTTGGGGTGCCACTGGCCTGCAAAATCATGCCAGGGACATGGGCACAGTAGAGGTGGTCCCACAGAACGCCCCCCAGTACAGTCCTCTCCACTCCTTCCTCCAGATGCCTTGGATTTGTTTGAAAAAGACCACGTCCCCACCCGAGAGTTCATCAAGATGCAGGGGATGAAGCTTATTGAAAAGATGAAAAGCAGCAAGAAGAAATCATGATTCTCTTCAGGCACCCCAAACCCCCACCCCCTCGTGCCCTTTTCCTCTCATGTTTAATAGTGTAGATCTTGTTAATTCCTCATAACCGTGTGGTAAAGATGGAAGGGGGGGTGGGGGAGGGAGTTTGTCCTAGGTGCCTTCTGTCACCTGGTCCCAAAACAAACCCAGGAGCTGTTGTTCTTCTGGGTGTCTGAGGACTCCTGGTGACACCTCAGGGTGGGGGACAGGTGGAAGCTGGACAGACAGCTTGAGGTTGGACACTGATCTGAAAGGCAGCTAAGATACAGGGCTGTGAATTCAATCTCAGGTGGTTTGTCTGCCTGCTGCCAGTAGGGTTTTAGACAACTTGGTTGTGCTTTTCCTCTTGCTTTGGGGGACTGTGGACTCTTCATAGCCACTGGTTAAAGTGCCCAGGAGGTGGTTGCAAGAGCTTGCAGTTCAGCCCCCCATGTGTGCCTGGGGCTGGCACAATGGGAAGTGCTTCTCCAAAGGGCTCTTTCCCCAGCTTCCTGAAGTCAGCATCTTGCTGGTGAGCAACAGTTCCTTCTCATTCATCCTGCATTACCCCCAATCATGTAAATGAGGCCTCCTCCCCTCTGGGCAGGCACAGTAAATACTGGTAGGGGTCTTCAGGGTCTTTGGCGATGAAGTAAGAGTCTTCCTCACAACTTAGCTTTTGATCTTAGTTCCTTGCGCATGCTCTGTGGATTTCTGGCACTCTCCTCTGTCATAGAACTAGTCCAGGCTGGATCTTCTGCAGCTAGCTTATTCAAGGACACTGAGGAACAGTTCTGCCTGATTGCCTCCCATGAAAGCATCCCCCAACCCTGTTGCTACATTGTTAGTGCCCCTATATCAACCCTGCTGCTTCCTTATCTTCCAGGATGTTGAGGCAATCAGTTCTATCCTTACCACAACAATCAATCTTCTTTGTGTGATTAGGGTTAGTCACAAACAAGAATAAAACATCAGTATCAAAAGATGCCAACCCCTTCTATTACAGTGACGACAGCTCGTGTTTTGAGTTACTGCCAAGGGCTGGAATGCAGACCAAGGCCACTGCTAGAGGCACTGCTAGAGGCCTGCACTCACCCTTGCATTTGGGTTTCTGTCTTCCAGCTTTGGCCCAAAGACAGGGCACTCCAGTAGAGGCTGACAGCTGTAATAGAAGGGTTTGGACCCTCAAAAGGAGGCTTTGGGCCTTCAAAGCAGAGCTTTGGGAGTTAAAAATGGGCCTTCGGATATCAAATCAAAGGTTCAAACCCTGACATTTGGTTTTGAGCACTTAAAATGATCCTTTGGTACCAAACACTAAGGCTTTGCATGTAGCAATGTATCTTGAGGAGAACGGACTTGTGGCCTTGACATATTTAAGTTTGCTCTAACATAACACTGATACTGACCTGTGTGAAAGTCTTAGTGGGACTGGAGTTCTCAGGCTCTGGTTGGAATAACACTGAGTAGCTTGTTATGATAAAGGTACGTAGGATGATAAGTTAAAGGAAAGTTGAACAAAATAGTGAGGAGAAGAAGCAAGTAGTGTGATCAGGTGTTCTGCTAATGTTGTTAGATACCAGGCACTATAACAAGACATGTGAACAGAGCTTGTAGCCAATAGTAATAGAAAGTAGCTTGTATACTGATAAAGGAAAGATATATAAGCTGTGTGTATGCTTGAATAAAGTGACTTCAACTTTGATCACATTGCTCTGTGCTGAGTCCATTTCTACAACTCCTGCAAATGGCACCCAAACAGGGAGCCTCTTGCTGCCGATCACGAGCAGCTGGAGTAGGAGGGTGAGCAAACCCTGAAGGGACATTTTGCTGCTGAATTCTGTAAAGGATCGTGAGCAGCGGGCCCTCTTTTCACCCGGATTCTGAACAAGGATCCAGGAGTGGCTGGTATAGGAGGGTGAGCAAACCAAAAAAGCGGGAAGACCACCCAACAGCTGCCCCAGCCGGTGTGTCCAGAGACAGTGTCCACAGAGACAGGAAGGTAGCTACTGGCTGGAGCAGGGAATCTCTGGAGAATCTTGCCATAAAAAGGTGAACGATTGCGGAGGAGATTGAGAAAAGCTCCTCCAACATACTCTTTCCAAGAGAGGTGCAAATGCAAGATGCAACATCTGTGTGTCAACAGGAGAGGGCGGCCCAGTCCCAGGTATTCTGACAACCTGAAAGCCAAGGAGAGAGCGAGCAAGCAGTAAGTGCTTTGTGGCTGGTAGAAAGGAAGGATGACTTTTTGGTGGTACTTTGTCCCTTGTGCCCAGCTCACAGTAGATAACTGTGGGGATCAGAGAAGCCACAAAACGTGTTGAAGCCTTCTCCCTGCCAGAGATGGGTGAAGAAGTTGGTCTCTGATCTATTTGCCAAAGGCAAGGTCATTCTGAGATGGCTTAGCTGCCTTTAAAGGAGAAGAGCAACAACACACAATTGCAGAGGGGTTTCAGCTCCACTGAAATCACCCAGCTGTGAGCAGAGGATACCAAAGCAAGCAGCTTCATTACGTGCCTCCACTCGATGCAACCAGACACTGCATCCCAAATCCTCCTCCCAGCTCATGGAGACGGGTAGGCACAACATCCTGCCAGGCAGCAGCTCCCAGCCACTCAACCTGCTCCTGCAGGGAGCTGTGAGTCACCCCAGCACCCACCAGCTCAGGGCAGAAAATTGAGCCATGGCAGCAGCAGATCCCTCTGCTCCCAGGGCTCTTGGGAGACCCCCCTGCAGATCTGCATCCAGCTCTGCAGTCCTCAGCAGAGACAGGGACCTGTTGAGGCAGGGCCAGAGGAGCCTCAGCAATGCTGGGAGGGCTGGAACCCTCTGCTGGGAGGCCAGGCTGGGAGAGCTGAGGGGTTCAGCCTGCAGAGGAGAAGGCTCTGGGGAGATCTTCTGGGGGCCTCTCAGGACTTGAAGGGGCCTGTCAGAAAGATGGGGACAGACTGTTAGCAGGGCCTGTTGGTGTCAGGACTGAGGTGTCGCTGCCCCATCCTTGGCAGAATCCCAGGTGAGGTTGGCCAGGGCTCTGAGCACCCTTCTCTAGGTGCAGATGTCCCTGCTCCCTGCAAGGGGGTTGGACTGGATGAGCTTGAAAAGTCCCTTCCCACCCAAACCAGTGTGTGATTCTGTGCCCATGGGAGGGAACACATGGTGGGGGACTCTTGAGGTCCTGGGGATGTGCTTCCCCCAGCCCAGCCCAGCAGAGTACAGGGGAACAGACACAGTCTCATGCCATGCTCAATGGTGGCTGCTGCTGCCTGTCAGAGTGCGGGACCCTCGTGTCCCCCCTCATCCCCAGAGCTGGGTCCCACAGGGCTCTCCCACCCCACCCCAAGCTGGATGCCCTCAGGGGTGTGGCACAAGCACTCCAATAATCCTGTTTAGCCTTTGCCAGGGAAACAGGAGCCAGGGGATGTGGGGTGCCCACTGCCCACACAGAAGCAACTCAGGGTTGCAGACAAGCCGGGTCAGCCGTATTTATTGAGAATAGTTGTGGAGGGATAAAAATATTTCCACTAGCTCTATAAGAATTTATAAACCTATACTCTGCTTATCCTTTAATAAATGCCTCTAAGACCATCATGCGAAGGTAGGTGCTTCTGTAAGAAAAGAGCAAGATTAAAAAAAGGAAAGCACTAATACACCCTGCAGGGCCCTGCCCGTGGGGTCTCTGCCTGAGGGGGGCCAAGAGACCCTGCAGCTGGCACGGGGACATGGGTGGCACGTGCTGGACACTGCCCTAGCACCCTGCAGTACCCCCCAGTCTGAGCCTCAGCCAGTTGCAGCCCCCATCAGCCAAGCTGCCTGGATGCAAACCCCTCATCCAGGGGTGAGTCCACCCTGGGGGGCCCCAGCTTGGGTGGCCCTGCCAGGGAGAGGACTCGTCCCCATACCTGTGAGCTCACACTGATCCCACTGCTCCCAGTGCTGTCTTCACCCTGCAGCCTCATGGTCCCCTTTCATCCTTCCCCATAGGTGGGGGGTGCAGGGAGCTGGGGGGGAGGGTGGGAGGCTCAGGTGCATCTCCCCATGGATGCCCTGTGGCCAGTGGCCTCGCCTCAGGGACACGAAGCAGTGCATTGCCAGGAAGCAGCACAGGTGGGGACATCCTGGGAGGACACAGGGACATGACATAGTATTCTGTGGGAAAGCAGCACAGCTGGGGACATCACTAGGGGACACTGTGCAGTGCTTTGCTTGGGAACAAACATGGATGGTGACATCTTTGAGGGGACACAGGGACACACAGTGATGCTCTGCCATCCTGGGGGCACACAGGGTCACTACAGATAAGCAAGTGGCACCAATAGCCAAAATGCCAGTGAGGGATGATGCTGTTGCCAGGGATTGGATGTATCACAGGCGGGGCACAGTCATTATTGCTTTACGTGGCCAGCATCAAGATTGGGGTGGGGGGGTGGGGGGGGGGGGTGGCAGGCTGAGGACCAGCCTCTGATTTTAGGTTCAAGGGACTTTCTCCAGGACTGTCCTTCCCCAGAGCTCTCTGTGCCATGGCCAACCCCACCACCTGGGGACATGGGGTACGCCCTTGGGCACACCCGTGGGTTGACACTCACTGAGGACAGGGACCCTGCTGATAACACAGGGTTGGACACCACTGAGTTTCAGTCCCTCCTGGCATCGGTGCTGGCATGGAAGCAGCCAAGGGTCAAGAGCCTCCTGTCCAGGATGTTCCCCCATCTCTTTGGTCACCTATGGTCCCCAGGAGCTGCTGTCCCTCTGTTCCAGGAGAGAGCAACCCTGTCCCTCACAACAGGGCAGCTTGGGGCTTGGAGGGGCTGGACTCCATATCCCCCCCTTTTCCTTTCCCTCAAGCTTGGGCTAAGCTGACCATAAAGGCTGTAAGCAGGCAGCCTGAGGTGACACGGGGACAACCGACATGGTGTGGGGACGAGGCTGCCCAGTGGCCCTTCCCAGAGATGCAAGGGAAACGGGGAAAGCCAAAACTTGGGGGACAGAGATGTCCCCAGCCTGGGGCAGCATTCTGGCCTGGACAGGGGACTCCCAGGCTGGGGGCCCTGTCCCCTGGCTGTCCCCAGGAAAAGGGTGCTGGCCCGTGGGATAAGGCGATGCCGCAGCAGCTTAAGGTGGCAGGTGCAGTGTTGGTACCGAGTCTCACAGCGGGGCTGGGGCAGGATGGAGAGTGATGTAAACATTTCTGATCTCGGGGGCAGAGGGGGAGGAGGAGGAGGATGGGGCTAGTGCGAGTCCTTCATCTGCTTCTGGATCTTCTGGAGCATCTCCTGCATCCGCCGCAGCTGGAAGGGAGCAGAGAGCAAGGATCAGGGCAGGGCACTGGCATCTTCCCAACCACAACAGCTCCCTTGCAAACATATTTGGGTCAAGCATCCCAAGCAGATTGGAATCACCAAGAATGAGTGGTGAGGAGTTAGGAGGGAACCCTCTGACTCCCTCCAACTCCTCCTCACCCTGGCCTGAGGAGCAGCAGCTGCTGGGATGCTGCAGGAAGGGTGGGTGGATTATCACTCGGGCTGGGGACATGGGGGGTGAGAGGTAATCAGGGGGGACTCGACCCTCTCCAACACTCACCTCCTCGTCCTTCTCTCGGATCAGCTTCTCTGTCTCCGCATCTGGCACTGGGGGGATGACAGGGATGGGGAAATCTGTCCCACTCTCCCGTGTCAGCTTGCTGCAGACAGAGAGGAGGGGAGGTGAGGCTGCTGCCACCACCCTGATGGCCCCGTGAAGGACCTTTCCCCATGGGTGCTGCAGCCCCAGAGACCCCAAACCTTGCAGGTACCCAGACATCCCCTGCACAGACCCTGAGCTGCCTGTGGCCAGGACCACACTTGGTCCATTTCTGTCAGGGGGGAAACATGGGCAACTCCAGGCATCCCCCCAAAAACTTAGCACCCCTGACCTGGTGCAAAGCACTTTCTTTGGAGGGACCCAGGGAGGCACCACCACAGCAAGGAGTGGGAGGGACCCCCCAGGGTGCAGATCCCTGCCTGAGTCAAGCTCTCCTCCCCAAATATTTTCTCTGCTGCTTTAATACATAAATTCAGCATCTCTCTTCTCTCCCACAGCCACAGCCTCACTACAAGAGATCTCCACCTGGAACCTGCTGCCCAGCCAGCCCCAGGGATGCTCTGCACCCCTTTTTCCAAAGAGCAGCTCCCAGTCAAGTCCATCCCTGCTGGAGGGAGCTGTGTGAATCCCACTGGAGTCACCCCACCACATGGGACCTCAGCCAGATGAATCGATAGCTTCTCTCAGCCAATGGCAATGGGAGGGACCAGCTGTGTCCCTGTGGATGCCACGTGCTGCCCCAGGGGATAACCACGTGGCTGGGTCACCATGACCAGAGCTAGCAGGGGTCACGAGTGCAAACACGTGCCACTGCCAGTGCATCCCCTCCGCATGCAAAGGAGTAGCTGAAAAGGTGGGTGTTGAGTGGCTGTCTCTGCTCTGCAGGACCCCCATCATGCTGGGGGGGGATGGGACAGGAAGCTGTGCCACTTTGCCACTGAAAGAGGATGGGTTTTGGCCAAGTTTTGAGCTGCTTTGGAAGTCACTGCCCGTTGTCACAGTTCCTCACCATGGGGGTACTCAGAGGGGAGCACATCGAGCTCCTTTCATATCTGGCAACCTGACAAAGCTTGACACAGGCACCAGAAATGGAGAAGCAGCTTCACCAGCCCAAGAAAAGCTGCCTTCCTAGAAAAGGGAGCTGCTTCCTGCACCCCAAACTCCCATCCCTTGGGAGGGCAGCAGGATGGGGGTGACTAACCTGCAGCCTTTCCCTAGGGCAGGCTTTGGCTTGGAAAAACTGAGTGCCACTAACCAGTGACACAACCCCCTAATCCCACTAGCACACAGCATCCTCCTGGCACCATCAGCAGTGCCAGCACCCCAAGGGCAACTTGCATGGGCAACAAGCATGGCCATGGGGCCGGCTCTCCCTGAGAGAGGCTGCCTGGCCTCTGCAGGGCACAGAAGGACCACGACAGTGTTGGGTACCAGCAAGTACTTTATATAGGGGCCAGGGGGATGGGCAAGGGGAGAAGGGTGGCTGGGGCCCAAGGTGGCCCCGGCCAGATCCTGGCTCAGTCGGCGGAGCAGTCAGCACAGCACAGCCTCAGCATGGAGGGACACCACCTTCTCCAGCAGCATGTATGGAGAGACCAGCTTAGAGTCACCTATGGCCACCACCAGCCCCTCTGCTTCAGCCTCCTGTGACCCATAGAGCCTCCACTCACTCCTGCTCCACTCCAGCCCCTCAGCTAGAGGGTGCCACCTCAGACCCTGCTCTGCAGGGCTCCCCCCAGCATCTTGGGGTGGCTAAGGTGGATGCAAGTGCCATGAAACCATGTGGTACCAGCAGCAGAATCCCAGCACCAGCTGGTTGCTTTCATCCTGCTCCAGTCCTGGAGCCTAAAGGGATGCAGGGTCTCCTGCTCACTACTGGAGCATCCCTCACTGAGACAGTCCTGGCCCCGTGGGACACACAAGGTCCCACATGCTACTGAAGCATCACTCTCCAACTGGTCCCAGGGGGATGCAGGGTCCCCTTCACTGCTGGAGCATCACACTCTACCCTGACAGCCAGCTCCAGCCTTTGAGGGGCACAGAGTCCCCATCACTGCTGGAGCATTCCCCCTAAGACATACCTAGCCCTGGGGGGATGCAGGGTCACCCTCACTGGCAAAGCACACCACCCCTCATTCAGCTCCAGCTCAATGGCATGGGAAGGGCCCCCCTCAACACTGCCAAGGCCTTCTCACCCAGCCCACCACGTTACCCATCATGTGTGACTCACACAAACCCCCCCTGAGATCACCACTTGCAACAGGCTGAGGTCACCCCAAGGAAAGAAGACACCTAACTCACATTCCCACCCCTCCCCCCAGCACTCCCCCCAGGCTGGCACCCCTCTCCTGGCCCCATACTTGCGGTTCCTCTCCTTCACCACCATGCGGGTCATGCTCTGGATGCACTGCGTGCGGTAGTTCTCGTAGTGCGTTTCCCGTGTCACGTCCTTCAGGTCTTGCATGTGGGTCCTCACCAGCATCGTCCGCAGCTTCACGAAGTCACAGTGGGATGGGTTCTCCACTGCAGGTGACCCACGGGGTCAGGGCGGCCACCCTAAGGCCCCAGCCGCTCACCCTAAGCCTCCCCACGCTGAGCAGCGTGGAGATGGGGCACACGGTGTCCCTGCCCCCCCCGCCCCCCCCCAGGGCTGGTGGGATGCCCATGACACAGCCCAGTGTTACCTTCCACGATGCCCCAGGGGTAGAGGCGCCCACGGACTCGCCTCCCTTTGGCCTCCACCACAGTGTTGCTGCCGATGACAGCGAAGGGGATGCTCTCCTACAAGAGGACAGCAGGGGTTAGCAGGGCCTGTTTATGCTCACCACTGCGGCCCCCATCCCTCCACACACTTCTCTTCAGCCACATCCAGTACCCATTTTCCAAGATACCCAGAGGCTATGGAGCACCCCAGGTAGGCAGCAGTGAGGACATGGGTTTCTCCACCCTAGCCCCTTCCCACCAAGCTGCAGGTAGCATCTGTGGGGTCTTGGTGATGTGCCCAGATAGTGCAATGTACTAACCCCAAGTGTACTGGAGCTGCTGGAGGACTCCCAGGGTCCCAAGGGTACAGCAGGATGACATGTCCTCCCAGCCGTGGGGTTCTGTCCCCTCAGGGATGGAGCTGGAGGAACCCAATCCTTTGCAGAGGGATGACCTTTAAGGTCCTTTCCAACCCAACCAGTCTACGATTCCATGACCCACCTTCAGTGCCTGGTCCTGCAGCTTGAACTCCTCATCCTCATCTGAGTCGCACTCAGGGAACTGGTAGATGCGGATGCCATAGTGGTCGATCTCCTCCCGGATCTGGAAGCAGACAGCCCTGCTGAGAGCAGGGCTCTGGCCCTTGGATATGGGGTGGAAAGCACCACACAAGGTCCTCCGAGGACCCCCAAAACCCTATCCCCTGCAGGAGCCCCCAGACTAGATGTCACAGACAGCATGCTGCATCCTTCCAGTCCCTAGACAAGACCTGGGGAGACACAACCTTGGGCACCATCCCTCTACAGTGCTGCGAGGATGGAGGATGCGTCATAGCAAAGCCCAGGCAGGGGCTGAGGAGTCACACCCAGGGCACCCCCATCCCCAGGGATCCACTGGGACAGCTCCAGTCTGGGCCAGCCATCTCTTACCTTGTTCTTCATACGCTCCACCTCATCGGGGGTCAGGGTGTCAGCCTTTGCCAGCACAGGCACAATGTTCACCCGCTGGTGCAGGGCTCTCATGAACTCCACATCCAGGGGACGGAGGCTGCAGGAGGATCCTGGTGAGCACCATCCCACCAAGCCCCTTCCCCAGCACGCTCCAGCACAGGCAGGGGCTGCCCATACCCGTGGCCGAAGGGTGAGATGAAGTAGATGCAGCAGTGGACGCGGTTGTCCTGGATGTTCTTCCGGTTGAGGCCGCTTTCGTCACGGAAATACTGCTCGAACTGCTGGTCGATATAGTCAGCCACTGGCTTCCAGCTGCAGGGACAGGGAGCAGACCAAGTCCCCTCCGTGACCCCTGGGCATCCTCCAGCTCAACACCTCCCACGGCTGAGCATGGCAAGTCACAGAGTCCTGAGCATCCATGCCACCCTCAGAGCTGTCAGGCCCA
The DNA here is from genome assembly GCA_025447755.1 of Corythornis vintsioides. Classification (NCBI taxonomy): domain Eukaryota; kingdom Metazoa; phylum Chordata; class Aves; order Coraciiformes; family Alcedinidae; genus Corythornis; species Corythornis vintsioides. Next base: position 17,780 of record JAOEGS010021007.1, on the reverse strand, counting down.
GGCAGACCCTCCCACCTGCCCCCGGGACGCACCACTCGGTGTTGTTGACGGCATCACCAAAGCCCGGTGTGTCCACGATGGTCAGACGCAGCTTGACGCCCTTCTCCTCGATGTCCACCACGTGCTTGGTGATCTCCACCGTCTGCATGATGCGCTCTGCAGTAGCAGAAGACACACAGGTGGTGGTGGGGGGAACACACCCCAGGTGAGAGACAATGGAGATGATTTGAGATGCTGCAGCTCCCGGGTTTCTTCACCCACCCTGGAAAGCTGGGGTGGCTTTGCAGGATCAGCCCAGACACGTTGAGGTTCAATGCCAAAAGGTGATGCTCCATGCCATGGCCCCCACCCCCCTGTGGATGTGCATCCACCCCTTGGTGGCTGTGCCACCATGACTCTGATAGCTACAGCAGCTCCAGTCTGCTGGGGCTGGGCATCACTGCTGGAGCATTTTGGGCTCCCTATACCCACCACATGTGAACCCACAGCTCCAGGGCTGTACATGCCTCTTTACCCCTGGGACCCCTCCATGTCCCTGCATCCCCAAGGATGCATCACGTGCATGTGGCCACGTGAACTTTGGCTTTCGTTCCAAGCAACGGGAACAAATCAAACAACCATCTCAAAAGAAATCAAACAACCGCCTTGAACCCCTGGGGATTTGGGCAAGTTTGGGTGATTTTAATTCAAAACCTTGGCTGCAGCTGAACTGGTGCTGTGCCCTGGACCCTGACTGTCCACAGCGTCCTGGATTTGCTGCTGCTCCCGTTGATCCCCAACAAGCTGGGGCTTGTTTTCCAAGCAGGAACAAAGCCCCTGTGGGAGTTCCCATGCCAGGCAGGGGTGGGGGGTGGTTCCCTCTGCCTTGGAGTGGTCTCCAGGGCTGTCAGGCAGCTGGCAACGTGCCGCACACTGCTTCCAAGACATGGAGGAGCCCAGCTGGGCACAGGGCTCTGCCACCCCATTGAGACACCCAGGACACCCCACTGCAGGGATGTCACCCCCCAGCCTCACCTTCGGCGTTCAGCAGCTTGCGGTCTCTGTACATGTCTGTCAGGAAGAGGCTGTTGACCAGGGTGGACTTGCCCAGCCCAGATTCCCCTGGGACAAGGGGGACAAAGGTGAGGGGAGGCAGGCAGTACCTGCCCCCTCCCCCCAAGAATGTTGGCTTTCAGGACCCAGAGTGGGGTCAGCATCCCTGTGTGCCAGGCTCAGTCCCCCCCATACCTGCCACCATGAGGGTGAAGTCGAAGCCCTTCTTCACTGACTTCCGATGGACCTGGTTGGGCAGCGTGGCAAAGCCCACATACTCCTTGTCATCCTGAGGTCAGAGGGGACACAGGACACCATTATCTCCCCCACACCCACGTTCTGACAGAACAGCCCCCTGCCCCACCCCTCCCAAGGGGTCCCTCAGGGTTGGAAAGCTACAAGCTGTGGTCACACCTGCCCGAATCTCTTGGGTTTGGAGGGTGGAAACATCCTCCACCATCACTCCCTCGCCTCATGTCCCCCCCCCGCCATGGATTCATCATGCACCTCAGAAGAGTCATAGGGGTCCAGCTGCCCCCAGGGGCTCCGTGGGCGGTTAGGACTGGGTGGTGGGGGGGCAGCGATGTGTTGCTGGAAATCCGAGGGCCGAGACCGGGAGAAGATCCTGGCATCCCTCTCATCAGCATGTTCATCGGAGGGGACCCTGCCCACGCTGCAGGGAGGGTGGCCAGGATCCCACCGGTTCTCTGGGGTCTCCACCTTCCTGGGGCTGTCGGCTGGTGGGCAATCCCGCAGGAGCTGGGTCAGCTCGGCCTCCTCCGAGTCCTCCTTCAGGAAACGCTTTATCTGAACACCAAGGGAGGAGGTGACATCAATGGTGGCAGTGCCAGCCCAAGGTGGCATCTCCCAAGTCAACATCACAATTCCCCAAGCTACAGCAGCCGGACACGTGCACCCCAAGGATGGCAGGGATGGGAGGAGAGGAGGGACTGGCCACTACCCTGGGGACAGCCAAGGGGACAGCCAAGGGGCGGCAGTGGGCACCACCATGATCCCATGCACCCTGGGCGCTTACAACTTGCTGTGCAGGGACGGTAGCCACCTCCTGGTACTCCAGGGAAAAGGGACAGGGACCATCTCCCCGGGCACCCTGCTGCTCCTCAGCATCTTCTGTGGTAGCCAGGACCCCCACACACCCCATAGCCTGCCACGAGGAGGGGGAGGGGGTGCAGGGGGGAGGGAGAGACATCAAGAAGAAATGAATAGCAGCAGCAGAAGAGACCCTGAGGGGAGGCAGATGGTGGGCAAAGGTCTACCTGTGTCCCCCTGTCCATTCCCAGGGGCTCAGTGCAGGTGATGGCCCAAGTGGCTCCCATCCCAGCAGTGCCCGGGGACAGCCAGGGCAGGGGCCCTGACCCACAGCCACCACCAACCCCACCGACAAAGGGCAACACAACCTGTCATGCAAAGGGGATACAACCCCCATGGCCACACTCAGGCTACATCCTTGCACACAATGGGACATGAACACCCCCTTGCCCTGGCTTTGCTCACGCAGGTCCCCAAGCTTGTGGCCCCACGGGGTGGCGGGTCTGGGACAAAGGACAGGGACGCTGGGACGGCTCCACATCCTGTTTACAAGCACTGGCGAGATGAGACGCTCCCAAGAGCCCGTCCAGCAGCCGGTCCTGTAGGACCAGGCCCTCCCACCAGCAGAGACTACAGTCCCTGAGAGCCCCTAACAGCAACTGCCAGGAGACCCCAGCCCCACGGGCAGAGAGACCCCAACACGGGAGGGCGCAAGTGGACAGGGGAAGCCTCTGTCCCTTCAGGCTCACATCTGGGGGTCAGTGCCCCCCCCCAGCTCAGAGCCTCAGCATCAGAGCCCTCCATGGGGACACATGTGCCCCCCATCCCTCATCCCTACTCTGGCAGCTGGGCAGGCGGCTGTGCTAGCAGCAAGGCAAGAGGCACTGAATTAGCAGGCTGGAAACAAGGTCACAGCGCTGCGGGGCCACGCGCTCGCACGCCTGCCCCCACTCCCCCTGCAGCTGCCAGCGTGGGGGGGACACTGTGCCAGCTTGGGTGGGGGCAGCTGCCCCCATGGTGAGGGCTGCAGGTCCCCCGTCATCCCCTCTCCCCAGCAGGTCAATAGTGCTCAGCAGCAGCTGAACGATCAAAGAATCCTCTTCCTCGCTGCCCTTGACCTGGGGGGGCTCAGCAACAGCCCCTACCACAGCACAGCCTGGATGGGAGCCACACAGGGCTAGAAGATGATGGCACCACAACAATCCCAGCATGGCTGGGAGCTCCAATCCATGGGGCTTCAGCACTTCGAGGAACCCCCCCATCCCCTACCCTAGAGAAGCTGATGATCTCAGCGATGCTGTGGCAATGGGAAAGGGGGGATTGCACCACACCCTTGGGGGTGCTGAAGCCCTGGTAAGGCCATCCCAGGAACAAAGCATTGGCTGTAACAGCTTCCTGCAGCACCAGGGTGCTTGGGGTCTCCCCTCCCCATCTGTCCCATATCTCACCCCCCTAGGGAAAGACTTTGCCTCCGTACCTCTAGCTCAGGCTGCAGCTCAGGGCAGGTGGCCATGGCAGAGCTGGAGTTGCCCGTGGCCAGGAGAAGATGCTGAGTGACACCAGCTGTGCTGAGCGATGGGGAGCAGCATTAGCATAACTCCACCCTAGGCAGGCACTGTGACTGGGTGCCCACAGCAGCCAGCAGCCAGGCACAGCCCCTGTGGGTGCTGGGAAGCAGGACCAGTGTGGAGGGAGAGGACACTTGGGGCAGAGCCAAGCCCACCTTCTGTCTGGTTGCCTAGATGTCAAGGACCGGCAAAGCAACACTGGCCAAGGGAAGCCAGGTTCTGGGGAGCTGCATGACCATGATCATCTCCACCACTACCACCAGGACCCCCTTAGCACACAGCCTGACTACAGCCCAGAAGGACATTCAGCCCTTAGAAACATCTTCATCCCAGGACAAAAACCTCCTCCATCCCAGTGCACACCAAGTCCTCTCCTGCTCCCCACCCTGGAGCACTCCATAGCCACCCCAGCAGGGCTCCCCAGCCTATTTGAAGGGAGAAACCTGCTTTCCCATGAAAGATTGTTTGAAAACTCCACAGTTTTGCACCTGACAATTAAAGTTTCCCCACATATCTCCAAGTTGCTGCCCTGGCTGAACCTGGTGGGTCGAGCTGGGAAGGACTCAGCCCCAGGCTGGGAGAAGCTGATATGATGCCCACCACAGGGATCCCCAACAGGACCTGCAGTCTGGGCTTCCCCAGATCATCCTTGAGGAGGTGATGGGTTAATGATGCCCCAGGAGGAGCTGTGGGTGGCACTCAAGCTGTCACTGCCTGAGGTCACCTGGGATGGTGATTCACCTTGATACATGCCAATAGGCATCAGAGCAGCTGGGGTGGGTTTACCCTGGCTGCTTGCCAGTGCCCACCAAAGTCTCTTCATCCCTCCCTCACCTCAATTGGAGAGGGGAAGAGAAAATAGAATGAAAGGCTGAAAGCTTAAGATAAGGAGAGGGAGAGATCACTGACCAATTATTGTTGTGGGCAAACCTTACTGGACTTGGGAATATTAGTTTAATTTATTACCAATCAAATCAGAGAAAGGTAAAGAAAAGTAAACAAAATCTTTAAAACACCTTCCTCCCATCCCTCCCTTTTTCCTGGGCTCAACTTCACTCTCAATTTTTCTCCCCCCTCCCTACCAGCAGCACAGGGAGACAGGGAATGGGGGCTGTGCTCAATTCATCACTCATTGTTTCTACTGCTCCTTCCTCCTCAGAGGAAGGACTTCTCACACTCTCCCTCCGCTCCATCATGGGGTCCCTCCCACAGAAGACAGTCCTCCAGGAACTGCTCCAGCCAGAGTTCTTCCCATGGGCTGCAGTTCTTCACAAACCCATGAGACCCTCCTCAGGGTGCAGTCCTTAGGTCCAGGCTGCTCCAGTGTGGGTCCCCCACAGGGTCACAAGTCCTGACAGCAAAACCCCGGTGTAGCTCAGCTCTCCTACAACACCCACCGCTTTCCAACCATCCCACTGCTCACTCCCGGCAGGAGCAGGGCTTTACCACAGCGAGAGCCTGGGGCTGCTCCGGTGCCCCTGTAAGCGGATTACACGCCCGGCTGTGCGTGAGCCAGTACTCGAGAGCCGGGGCTGTCACAACCCCGAGGCTCCGGCGAGGTGACAGAGGAGCTGCCTCGTTCCTGCCTGTCACACTGCATCACGCCGACCCCACACAGCGACAGCCTGAGGGGGGTGGCACAGGGGCAGCAGGCAAAGCCTGAGCTGGGAAAGTCCCCGACTGCCTGTTAGTATCTTTCTGCCTGGCACGACATTCCCATGGGATGGGTTTTCCCAGCCCATTTCTACAGGGAAAAGGAGGGGAACATCCTGGCAAAGTGCTGGCCACACACCCAGGCTGGCCAAGGCATCCTCAGCCCGCCTGAAGATGATATTCAGATGTGCAATCCATGGCACAACCTGAACTGCTCCCCTCCCACACCAGCAGCAGCACCCCAGTTGGGAAACAGTCTACCAACTGGGCTGCTGGGCACCCTCTGGTTGCAGAGGCAGGCAGTGGCATGGGTGCCTGGACTGGGCAGGGTGTCAGCACCAGGTGGGCAAGTGCAGAAGAGGAGAGCCCTTTCAACACATCCCACAGTACTGCAGCTCCAGTCCCTTTCCTGCAGGGAATCTTCCAGCTCGGAGGACATGTGAGTGCGTGAGCAGTGCCCCCAGGGTGGGACATGCACAGTAGCTCCCCACAAGTTACAGTGGGGTCTGCCTGGCTGGGAACAAGAGATCTCAGCACGTGGGGACTGGCAAAAAGATCCAACCCACCAGAGCCAGGAGCAGAGGCTGAGTAAACCTGTCACTGATAGTTCTTCTCCAGGTGAGCCATGGACGACTTTGGGGACAGAGGGATGCAGTACTGGTATTGGGAGCACGGGGAACACCTTTGCAGGTCCTTCTGGATGCATCACACCTCCAGCCCCAGTTCACCCCAATTCCACAGCCAAGGGAGCCCAGCTCCCCTCTGGTACCCAGTTAACTGCCGTTGTCCTCCCTCCCGAGATGTTTCCAAGCCTGGATCCATCCATCCCCAAAGCCAGGGGTTAGAAGGCACTCACCACAGCCAGTTGCTGTGGCGAGTGTTCCACCAGCTGCTCTCCTCTCTGGTTTCACTGTGTCCTGCTCTGGAGGAATGTGCCGGTCCCGTTCCCACAGCGGCTGCCAGGGAAGGACGGCCGCGATGGTCCCCACCAAGGGCACTTATCCCAGCGGCCGCAAACGCTGGTGCCATGCGAGCCACGGCCACAACCCTCCGTCTCCATCCACACCCTGGGCATGACAAGTGCCTCGAGGTCCCCGTAGGGACGTGGCCCTGACGAGCGGCTCCTGGGGACCTACTACCAGCACCACAGAGGGGTGAGGCAGGACCAGCGGTGCGGGACAGGCTCCCGGGAAGGCCGTCGGCAGCTCGGGACCTTGCCGGTAACTGAGGAGACAGCTCCAAAGCGCAGCCGGGCTCCGGGAGGGTGTCAGTCCCCGCAGGAGGGCCCGGCCAGCCCGAGGAACCCGCCGACGGCACGGCGGGGTGAGCTCGGAGCCACCCCAGAGCAGCTCCCCGCGCCTTGCTCGGGCGGGGACAGCCGGGGGAGAGCGCAGGTCGCGGGGAATACGCAGGTGCCTCTCGGAAGCGGCGTCTCCTTTAATCGGGAGGTGCCCGTCCCGGTGCCACGGTGAAGAGCGGCGGGCAGGCGGTCCCGACGTCTCCCCCGCATCCCCATCCCGTCTGCCCCCCAGGCTGGTCCCAGGACCCCGCAGCCCACGGGGGGCTCAGGCAGGTGCTGCCGCGCTGCCCATGTTGTGTGTGTCCCTCCGTGTGCACCCCCCCCGCCCGCCCCGCTGCGGCACCGGCCCCGCTCCGCCCCCGCCGCACCGTCACCTTCACGGAGGGCAGCGGGATGCGGGAGCGGGCCCAGCCTCCCGGCGCGGCCTGGCTCGCTGCGGTTGGGCTCGGTATCCCCTCCCCACCTCGTCACCCCCGGCCTTACCATGGCTGCGGCGCCGGGCGCCGTCCGGGAGCGGCGGCTGCCGAGCGGCACCGGGCCCGCCGCCGGGATTAGCAGAAATAGCAGCGGCGGGGGCGGGGGCGGCCCGGCCCGGGGCGGGGCGGGGCGGGAGGCGGGGGCGGCCGCTCGGCACCAGCAGCACCGAGCACCGGGATCTGGCACAAGGGCTGGGCGCGGGGACCGGGAGCTGTACGCTGAGCCCTGGCATCATGCGCCGTGCTCGGGGCGCTGGTACGAGGCGACAGAACCCGGCACGGGGGTCACCAGCATCAGCGCCTTACAGTGTGCTGGGAATAGGACACCTGCACCAGTTACCGGGTGCTGGACACCAGCACCAATAGGGTGCACCAGATGCAGAGTCCCAGTTCAGGCAGCAGCACTGGGTACTGGTAAGGGTGAGAGGGAACTGCCCCAGTATGGGGGTGACCTCCCAGCGCCTGGGCAGGAGGCACTGTGCACTAGTTGCTGCACACCAGCCACTGGGTACTGGAAGCACTGGATACCAGTTAGCAGGTATTGGGCACTGGGAACTATGCACTGGGTACTGAGCACCAGGCAAATGCACTGCAATCAGACACCGGTCATCACAGGACTGAGGGCTGCACTCTGCACTGGGTATGGGGCAGCACATCCCAGTTTTTCCCAGAGCTCCCTCTGTGAAATCCCAGCTCACCTCCCCCTCCCAGAGCCTTTCTGGGGCCTGATGCCAGTGATGCTGCCCACAGCCCTGCCTTGGCTCAGCAGGAAATGTGGCAGGAGCAACAAGCAACCCCATGGGCTGTGTCACCATCTCCATCCCATGCCATGGGCTTCAGCCCTCTCCTGGGATGCCCTTGGCCCCAGGCCCATGCTCTCAAAGGCATTGAGGGACAGTGGCACGTGTCTGTGTCCCCCACCGTCCCAGCCAAGGGCAGGGGAGGACATTGGCACAGGCAGCCGGGGCAACATGGGGTGCTTCTGTTGCTGGTGATGAAAGGGGCCGGAGGGGGGCCTGGACAGCAATGGCCATTCTCTGCAGCAAGCATCTGGCCAAGGTTCAGACATCCCCAATTTCAGCCTTGTGGTCCAGCTACCCATCAGGGTTGTCCTTGTGCCTCCCAAACACACCCCATGCAAGGGCACAGCAAGGCCACACACATTCCCAGAGCATCCCTCTTGGATGCAGCTCCTCACTGCCTCAGTTTCCCTACCCCTAAGAAAAAGCCACTGCTAATTTCTCAGCAGGAAGAGCCAGATCCAGCCCTGCACAGACTCCTGCCAAGGCTGGGTGACTTGCAGGTACCAACTCAGTCTCACCCCCAACTTGTCACCACCCAGGCCTTGTTATGGGTCCGGCCTGCAGCCAGACGGCTTCATGTTCCCTTTATTCCCATAAATAACCAATTTAAGCTCAAGGTAGCACAGAGGAACCCCAGCAGCAGACTGGACCACATCCATCTGGGGTGGCCAGGCAGTGAGCCCATGTGCCTGGCAGCCCTTCCCTGCCTGCTGCTGCCCAGGGGGCTGCAGGCAGGGGAACAGGAAGGGGCAGGCAGGTGAGGGTGGCTGTTTGCATCTCTAATCCTCACAAGAGTGCTTTCCTCTGAGATTACTGGGGATTATAGGGTCGGGTGCTCCAGGAGCTCAGCCCCATCTCTCCCTGCCCTTCAAGGAACAATGCTGAGCCCCACGGTGGGCGGCAGGGCAGACTGGGCACTGCTGTGATGAGCTGGATGTTCTCAGATGTGCCAGCGGGCACAACCTGGAGCAGGCACCAGCTTGCTGTGGCCTTGCTCCAGTAGCCTGGTGCCCCTCAAGGCCGTTAAGCTGCAACCCAGGCTCTAAATACCGCATTAAAAGCTGAAGGGATCAGCTGTGGAGCGGGGGCAGGGGATACAAGGGGCTGCATTTTTCTTGGCGGGGGATGACGCAAGAGGAGTGATGGTGATACCAAGGGAGACTGGCACTGCCCGAGAGGTCCCCGAGGCACCCCGGTCTCCCTCGCCCCAGCTGGCAGCAGCAAAAACGGGTCGTGGCACAGCACGGCAGGGCCAAAAAGCCACCATGAGCCACTACTGGGGACTAGAGCTCTGTAATTACCAGGGGAGGATGAGTTATTTTGGGAAGCAGCTCCACTGCTGCCAAAGCTTTTATTCCTCCAAAGCAAAACAAGATGGAAAGAGCCCAGCCCAGGATGCTGCATCCGGCGGGCATGGGGCGGTTAACCCCTTGTCTCCTTGCTGCCAGCACCCTTGGGGCTGCTCGCTCCTCCCTGCCTGCACCCAGCGTTGATCCAGTGGGTTCTGATGGCTCTGGCTGAGAGCATTTCAAAGTGGGGTGAGTGGGTCAGTGGGGGAAGACTGGGTATTGGAGAGGCCATAGGATGTCTTCTGGGCATGGGACGGGGCTGAGGGGTCAGCTGCTGGCAGGGTCGGAGGCCACATGTTCAGATGATTTTCTGCATCCACCGTGAGAACCGCTATTTAGCTCTTTCCCTTACAACAGGTCCAGTTCTGGGGCCTTCCCAGTGCTGCGGCTGGGCCGAGGAATGCTGGTGGAAGTGGAGAACCTCGCTGTCGCGCCAAATAAAATGTCCCAGGGGACAAAGTTGCAAAAGGTCCATCCCAAAAGCTACCCCCAAGGACAGACAGAGGCAGCAGCCAGGCAGGGAGGCTGCACTTTCCAGTCTCTGAAGCAGCCAAACAGCTTCTAAGCTAGGAATAAACTAATTTTTCCCAGTATGGAGAGGATGAGCCACATAGTGCTGGTGCCCCCCAGGACCTGTTCCAGCCATCCTGAACACAGGGTCCAGGTGGGCTGAGGGTCTGTACTCAGGGTGGTACCCCAAAAGCTGGGATGAGGTTTGATTCCTGCTTTTTGCTGTGTTTCACTCGATCTGAGCCCATAAGGGCTGCCTGTGCCTGGGTGACTCCCTGTGCTCTGCAGTGACCAGCTGCCAGCTCTTTCCCAGCTCTCCCCTGCCCGCAACAAGGGTCCTCTGCAGGGTCACCAGCAAGTGGCCTGGTGGCACTGACCACACCAGACATACCCCTCTCTTCAGCTCCATCCAGCTGTGCAGGGATAGGGGCTCCCACTGCCAGGCTGAGTATCCCCTGAAATCCTGCTGTCATGTGGTGGCAGGGGCTTGGGGACCATGGTGCTTCCCTGGGGTGACAGCCACATGTCCCCCACCATCCTGATGTCCCCGGGGAGCAATGGTGTCCTGGAGTAAAGGACTGGCAGGGTGTGATGTCATCCAGGACACTGTAAAGGCACTGTGATGCTGGCATGGTGGTAAGCCCTGTCCCTTCACTGGGGTGATGTGGGACACGCAGTAAGGTGAAGGAGCCACCCCTGGGGAGGACTGAGCTGACAACATCTCTCCAACCCACCCCGTCCCTGTTGTGCTGAGACCCAGCAACTCTGGAGCAATAAACTCTGAGGTTTTTCCTGATGGGGGTTCCATCCTGTATCCTGGGATTCCTTTGGGCTGCGCTGTCTCCTTCCTGACTTGTCAAGCTGCAGCAACCCTAGGGACATCCTCAGGGACATCCCCCAGTCCCTTTCCTGTCACCCCTCCATGAGCTCCTTGGGGTCCAGGTCTTCTCTAGATAAAGCTCAACCTCATGCTGAGGATGAAGATCCCCCAACTTAGGGACCTTAATTTGGTTTAGGAAGGTGACAAAGACAGGTGGCACTGGATAGCCACATGTCAGCACTGTGCAGGGCACAAGACACTTTGATGTAAAACAAGCCCCAGGGGACAGCTGCCTATGGTCCTGCAGCCCCATCACCTGCTTGTCACCACCACAGGCTCCGGGGGGTCCAGGTGGTGCAGGCAGGGCTCAGGTGGGACCCATGGTGGGGTGGGACCAGCATGAAAGGGGACAACAACACTGCCACCACTGTGCTGTCACCGAGCTCAGAGATGCCACCAAGCCCAGTACAACCGCTGCACCCCGAGCAGAGGGACCTTCCCCTCCTGCCTCATGTTTCCCCATGAGCTCCCAGCGCCCCCCGAGGGGAGGCAGCGATTCCCAAGCAGGCCGGGCAGCGAGCAGGGAAGGATTTATTGACTCACGGCTCGGGGTACATCACAGTTTGAGCTCCCTTCCCGCCTCCAGAGAGGGCGTCGCCTTGGGACTTCCCGGGCAAAAGTGCGCGGAGAGGCTTCACAGTTTCATCCCTTTGGGAAAGCAGAACCGAGGCAGTGACAAATGGCAAACGCTACGTCGTATGAAAAAATAATACAAACTCTTCTCTTTAAATATCTTACAGAAAAATGAACCTGAATAAAGAGCATGAAAAGCACCGCGTGGTGCAAAACCCCCACCCCAAACCACTCCCCTGCTTAACGGGACCGAGACGAGCTGCATCTCTGCGTCCCTCTGGACCATCCAGGATGCACGGTCAAGGATCAGCATGGGCAGCAGGGTTGTGGGGGCAGCAGGGACCACTACGTGCCTGTCCCCATGCCGTGGGAGCGTCACCATGCTCCCCCCACCCCCAGACCCCTCAGCTCGGCCAGGGGTGCCGGCAGCCCCCCCCGAGCCCAGGGTGCCGGCAGAAGCAGCGTGAGAGGGTCCGGCCAAGGATGAGGGGCATTGCTACAGGGCCACCCCAGGACTCGCACTCTCCTGGGGGACTTGGGGGCCGTGTACTCCCCCCTTCAAAGGAGCTGAGGTTGGGGAGGGGGTCCCTCCTGTGTCGCAGTGCAAGTTCACAGAAAGCCAAGGCACCACCGCGAGGCCGCGGCTCTGTACAGGGGAGCCCACGGGGCTCGGGGGGGTGCGGCAGCCACGCAGCCCCTGGGCGTGCAAAGGTGAGGCGAGCCAGGATGGTTGGGGAGGACATGGGGACTGTCCCCACAGTGTGACTGGCCAGGCTTGTCCCAGGAGTAAGAGCTATGGCGTGGGGGGGGACACGCAGCCCTGGGGAGAGCCAGCTCCCAAGGACGGTGTGGGCAGCAGCACAGGCAGCCTGTGCAGAGGAGATGGGGTGACTGGGGAGGGCTCATCCAGGGAGCCCCAGGGATCCAGCCCCAGGGATGGTGGCAGCAGATGCTGGCGGCGGATGCAGCTCCTTCTCCTGTGGCATCAGCGGGGGTGCGGGTGCTCTACCGGGCGGCCGCGGGCAGCCCGCTTTCCCCCCGCCCGTGCGTCTCCCCGAAGGCTCGGTCCAGCTGTTCCAGTTGGGAGCTCAGTGGTAGGCGGATCTCCAGGTGCATGCGGAGGGTCTCCAGCCACTGCTCCAGCTTGCTGAAGGACGGCCTGAGCGACAAAGGGAACACGTGGCAGCTCTGCTGGCCCCGTCCCCCTGCATTGCTACCCATCTCAGTGGTCCTCCTTTGCGGGGGGGTGGTGCTTCAACCACTCACCTCTTCTCAGGGTCCAGGTCGCAGCAGCAGACAGCAATGGGGAAGAAGCTCGGGGGGCAGGCGGGGGGGCAGTAACGGTCCAGAAAGCCCCTGACGTTGAGGCCGAAGTCAGTGGTGCGGGGCAGGTAGTCGGGGTCAGCGCTCACCCGGCCGATGATCTGAGGTAGAGCCCAAGGGAGGAGCAGGCTCAGCCAAAAAAGGGGAACTGAACCAAATGAGGACCCCAAGTCCAAGGGGAAACTTCAACCCCAGTGAGGACCACAACATCAATGGGAGAACTCAGCCTCAAGGGGGAGATCTCAACCAGAGAACTCAACCCCAGTGAGAACTTTAAAACCAGTGGGAAGACCCCAAGCCCAATGGTACTTGCCTCACAGAGGACAATGCCGAAGGAGAAGATGTCCACCTTCTCATCATAGCTTCTCCCTGAGGGAAGAGATGGGTCAGGTCATGCTGCATGTCCTACCCCTGCCCCATCAAGTGTCCCCTGCTTGGGGACAGAGCCCTGGCTAGCCATGTCCCCCTTTCCAGCACCACAGCCAGGCTCACCGTTGATCATCTCAGGGGCCATCCAGTACGGGTTCCCCACCACCGTGTACCGCTTCTTGCGGTCTGGTTTCTTCAGGTTCTTGAGATGTTCGGGTTGGTTCTTCTCATCCACCATCAGCCGTGCCAGCCCAAAATCAGCCACCACCACACTCTTGTTCTGGGTGGATGGACAAGGGTGACGCAGGTGCCATCCAGGCAGCTGAGATCCCCACCAAGGATCAGAGAGGACACCACCAACTTGGGACTTACCTCCCGCACGAGGCAGTTGTGAGAGTTGAGGTCACGATGGATGATGTTCATGGAGTGGAGGTAGGCCTGAAGGAAGGATAGGCTGAAAGTCAGGGGCAACCCCACCCCACAAACCCCACCCACCACCACTCATCCCACCCACCCGTCCCCCAGTAACACCCACCATGCCAGCAGCAATGTCCTTGGCAAAGCTGACCCGCTGGCTCCAGGGGTACTGGCTGTCCTGGGGACAGGAGGGAGAATTTGTCAAAGAGAGAGGTGTTCCCCAGTCCTACTGGGGTTGTGGAGTGGTAGGGGACTGACCTGCCCCCCAGTGCTCACCATGTTCTTAATGAGGCCCCTCAAAGTGCCCCCCTTGATGTACTCTGTGATGAAGTTGAGCCTCTTCTCCTTGTACAGCACTCCGATAAACTTCAGCACATTGGGGTGCTCCAGGCAGCGCATCACCTTCACCTGCAGGAACCCCCCGTGCCTGTGACACCCCGAGGCACTCAGCACCCACCTGGACAGACGTGCTGCTGGCACACTCTCCATTGAACAGGCCACTGCCCAGCATCCCACGTGAGGTAGGGGGGATGGGATCAAGCAGCCCCATCCCTTGTGTGTGGGCTCCCAAACCAGGAAGATTAAAGAATCATTGAATTGTTAGGGTTGGAAGGGACCATAAAGTACATCCAGTTCCAACATCCCTGCCAAGGGCAGGAACACCTCCCACTAGAGCAGGGTGCTCAGAGCCCCATCCAGCCTGGCCTGAGAAACTGCCAAGGATGGGGCTTTCCCCACCTCTCTGAGCACCCTGTGCCAGTGTCTCACCACCCTCCTGGGGAAGAAATTCTTCCTCATGTCTGATCTGAATCCACCCATCTCTAGTTTTAATCCATTCCCTCCAGTCCTGTCACTGCCCCACAGCCTAAAAAGTCCTTCCCCAGCTTTCCTGGAGCCCCTTCAGATCCTGGAAGCCACAAGAAGGTCTCCCTGGAGCCTTCTCTTCTCCAGGTTGAATACCCTGGAGAAGAATACTCTCTCAGCCTGTCCTCACAGGAGGTGCTCCAGCCTCTGAGCATCCTCATGGACCTTCTCTGGACACATTCCAGTACAAAAGGGACATTCACCTCTTTGAGGAAGGTCCTCTGTGTCTCCTCATCGAAGCGGATCAGCTCCTTCATGACCATCACCTCACCTGTCTCCCGGTGCGTCACCTGGCAGGGAGCACAGGGGCTGAGCCAAGAGCTCCCCGCTACCAGCTGTGCCACCTCTGGGGACACCCATCCAGAGGAGCTGCGACCCTCGTGCTCGTGACACTTGTGGTCACCCCGCCCTACCTTGATGGCCTGGCCAAAGCAGCCTTTGCCCAGCACCTCGCCGTGGATCAGGTCGGAGGGGCGGAAGATACGATGAGCGCGGGAGACGACGCGCAACGACTCGGAGCGACCGATGTCCTTACGCTGGGACGCCGGTGAACCCACTGAGCCGGAGCTCGGAGACTTGTCTGTACTACAGCTCCTCCTGCGGGATGGACGGACAGGTGGACAGGTCACCCAAGCCCACGGAGGAATCCCAATGGGAGAAGTGGGCATGCTGGTGGCCTTACGTGACTGTCCGCTGGCGCATGGCGCTGAGGTCCCCACAGGGCTGGGGGGCCGGGGAGCACAGAGGGCTGCATGGGGCGGGCAGGGGGCTGCAGGCAAGCCCTGGCTCGTGGGCAAGGGGCTCGTGGGGGTCGTGCTCAATGGTCAGCTGGAGCAGGCGGCTGGTCTCCTGGATCAGCAGGTCGATCTGGGGGCAGAAAAGGATGGTGGAGTGGTATGGGGGACATCCTGGGGAGGGGGCTGGTTTGGGGGGGGCACCATGACAGGGAGCGTACCTCGTCCAGGGGGACGTGACTGATGGGTGTGCCGTTGATCTCCAGGATGCGGTCACCCACGTGGATGGAATTCTTCATATCAGGGCTGATGCAGTCTGGATCCACCCTACAGGGCCAGCAGGCAGTGGGGGTCAGCCCCTTAACACCATCATGGGTGGGGACATGCTGGGCCACTGCCCACGAGCCACCCCCAGCCAATGGAGACAGGCTGTCATATCCCCTAGGAGTCACCTGTGAGATGGGGACATGCCATCCTAGTACCCATGAGTCACCCCTTAGAGACGGGGATGTGCAGGGCCACCCCTGCTAGTTGGGGTCACACAGGCATGGTGCCCACGTTGAAAGGGGACACGCAGGCATGCTGCCCATGAGTCACCCTTGCCTGATGGGGACATGCTGTCATGGTACCCCTGAGTCACCCCTCTAGGACAGGAACACAGTCACAGCACCCACAGGTCGCTACTGCTAGCTGGGGACACACAGGCATGCTGCCCACAGATCACCCCTAACAGGTGGGGACAGGCAGGCATGCTGCCCATCCTCCTGGATGGGGGCAAGCTGGCATAGTACCCACTAGCCATCCCGAGCACATGGGGGGACACCAGCCTGGTGCCCACGGCCCACCCTGGCAGAGGAGACAACACTGGCATATCACCTCCCAAGCCACATTGATGGCTGAGGACATGCCACCAAGGGTCCCCTCTGGCCACCTCCAGCTGACGGGGACACACCAACCCCATCCCTCATATTCCCACCCAAGAATAAATGTTCCCTGTGGGGTGGATCCTGGTCAGAGAAGGGACCCAGGACGCCCCCAGCCCCAGGGAGGGGATGTGGCAGAGGGGACAGGGACTCACTCCCGGACGCGGACGGTGCGGGGGTGCTCGGTGCCGCAGCCCTGGTCGATGGAGACGGAGAAGCCGCGCTTGCCATCGGAGCAGGCGGGAATGGAGACCAGGGTGACGGTGTGCGGGATGCGGGACGCTGGTGAATCCGGCAGGATCTGCTCGATCACCGGCGTCACCACCATCTGGTAATAGCAGTGCCCGCTGTGGGGACAAAAGGAGGGTGGGTGTGGTGGGGGGAGGAGAGATGTCCCCTGGCAACCCCCACCCACCCCGGCTGGGACGTACCAGTAGAGTTTGGAGCGCTCCACCAGCGCGTAGGTGTCCCCATCCCCGATGAACGTGCGGCAGTTGAGGCAGCTGAAGCACTCAGGGTGGTACTTCTGCTCTCCAGCCACCTGTGGGCAGATGCCATCAGCCCTATCTGGGGCACCCAGCATGGGTGCTGGGGATTGGATGCTGCTGGGAGCACCCATGGGTGCACCGAGGTCAAAGGAAGGGGGGCCGAGTCATCGTGGAAGGGTGGGGAGCTGGTCATGCCACCAGGGTGAGGATGGCTGCAGGGGTATCTCCCCACCACCTTAAGCCTCACCCTGCATCCCCCAGCCCAAACATGGGCACCCACCCCCTTGACCACAGAAGATACCCCTGACACCCTCAGAGCTCAACTTCTGCTGGAGTGTGCACCCTTTCCCCACATCACCTCCTTTCCAGAGAGCTCAGCCATGGGTCAGGGCTCTGTGTCCTCCCACCAGGGACTCTGAGACCTCCCCTCCAGCACTCACCATGACTAGCCCCTTGGTGATCTGCTCAGAGCAGCCGTGGCAGAGCTCCCCAAAGTGTGCCCAGTAATCCTTCTTGCAGTACAGGCGCCCATCCTTCTCGTAGTACTGGTGGGACAGGGAGGCCCCGCATTCGCAACACCTGTGGCAGGGAATGGGAACCCCTTGTCACCATGTTTCCATTGTCACCCTGTCCCCATCATCACCCCATAGGGCAGCCAGTGTCCATCCACCCTATGACTCTCTGGACGAGCTGCTTTCCCTGTTTTCTCCTCTGCTGCAGGGCCACTGCATCTGTGAGTCACCATCCCCAGGGATGCCAGTATAGGCTGGTGGTGTGGGGACACATGGGGACAACAGGGTGGACAGGGCAGAGGACATGGGGCAGTGACAGATGTGGGGAGGGAGAAGCCAGACCTGCAAAGACATGCCAGACTGGTCATAGATGCACAGAGGGATGTGCCAGATTCTTCACGGACCTACCATACTTGTCAAGAGATGTGACAGCCTGGCAGAGAGACACATTGGGATGTGCCAGAGACACAGAGGGATGTCAGACTGGTCACAGACATATGGAGGGACATTCCAGGCTGGTCACAGCCACATGGAGGGATGTGCCACCCTGGGCATGGACATGGCAGCCTTGGGGTTGAAATGCCCTGGGGGGCTGCAAACAGGGTGCAGGGGGCTGCTCTGGGACTGTGAGATGGGGATGAAGGGAAGCCTGGGTGCAGGGGGGTGCAGAGGTGCTGTGCATGAGGGTGCACCCAGGAGGGTAGAGTGGGCTGTGAACATTGGGGGTGCACTGGCAGGTCCGAGGGTGCTGTGGGGTGCTGCACCAGGCTGTGCAGGGGAGGGGAGGAGGAGATGCTGTAGGAGGGGTGCAGAGCTGCTACTGGGGGAGCTGTAGGAAGCTGCTCAGGGACTGCCGCAGTCCTGTGGCATCCCCCCCCCCCCCAGTAGTTGATACAGGAACTAATACTATTTAATATCTTCTGCAAAGGCTTCAATGACAGGTCAGAGTGAATCCT
>JAOEGS010021006.1:0-16843 GCA_025447755.1 Corythornis vintsioides | reverse complement strand
TTTTTTTTTTTTTTTTTTTTTTTTAATATTATTTTAATTATCTCCTCTAGATGTTCAGCTTCCAGATTCAAACTCATCCTCTTTGGCCTGTTCCCAATACTTGTGTGGCTTCCGAAGTATAAAATGAAGGACTACATTTTGCCTGATGTCCTCGGGGGGCTCAGCGCCGGGACGATTCAAGTGCCACAGGGTGAGATTCTGGGTCATTGAGAGGGGATGGCACTTTGGCAGCAGCAAACATCTGCTGGGTGCCCAGTCTGGGGGGGTTTCACTCCCTTTACTACTGAGATATATAAATCCAAACTCTACCTCCAACCTGCTTGTGCCTGTATTTCTCTGCAGTGCCTTCCCTGTCCTCTGTTGCCTCTCCTGCCCAGAAAGCAGCAACCTGTGCTGGCCACAGCACCTTCCCAGAGCTGCTGTGTGAGCAGGGCAGGGAGCTGGAGTGAGATGCACAGCCCTGGGGTCACCTGCCCATTTCCCTTGTGTTTTTCCAGGGATGGCTTTTGCACTGCTGGCCAATCTGCCTCCCGTCAACGGGCTCTACTCCTCCTTCTTCCCCTTGGTAACATACCTGTTCCTTGGAGGCATCCATCAGATGGTCCCAGGTAAGAGCAATTGTCTGCACCGGCTGGTGACATGCTGGCTGGGAACAGTCGGTGTGCTCCAGAACAGAGATGTTTGGGCAGGTTTGGTCCATCCCTGGCTGCCCAGGAGCATCTCACCCCAGTTCTGCATCTTGCCGCAGGGCCGGGTGACTCGGTCACCTGTCCGAGTGCCTTCCAGGACAGGCTGCTCTCTAGAGAAGACTCCTGACATCACTGTGTTGTGCTGTAGGTACTTTTGCAGTCATCAGCATTATTGTTGGCAACGTCTGCAATGAGCTGGCTCCAGAGTCAGACTTCCAGTACTTCAACCACACCACCAACGAGACCAGTGTGAACACCACGGCCCTGGAGGCAGCCAGGCTGGAGATCTCTGCCACATTAGCCTGCCTGACAGCCATCATACAAGTAAGGACTCTGCACTCACCCTGCTGTGTCCTCTGGCCAGAGCTGGCTCAGCTGAGTTCTCTCCCTGGAGCAGAGAGGGTGGAGCAGATACTAGAAGAGGCCCCACTTTTAAGTGGATGGTGCCTCAGCATTGAGGTTTTGGGGGATTCTGGCCCAGCTGCAGTCTTGGTGAGAAGCCCAGTCCTCATCCCCGGAGGGGTTTCCAAGCTGTGAAGCTGTGGTGCTGTGGGACACTGGTCAGTGATGCCCAGGCAGTGCTGGGGCAGCAGTTGGACTCGATCAGAAAGAGTTTTTCCAACCAGCAATTCTATGATGCTATAAAATCCTCCTGAATGGACTAGCCGAGGGTGAGACCAGCAGCCAGCAATGACACCCCAGCACCCAGCAATGACACCACAACACCCTGCAGCTCTCCTGTCCCCACCTCTGCTCCAGGACAGCCTGCTGAGCCCAGACAGAACAATGAGTGCATGGGAGGGCTGTGCCCTGTCCCAGCACAGCACCCTGCCTGGCACGGGTACTCTGGGGCTCCACACCCATCCTGGCCAGGCTGGCAGGATTCTAACAACATCGTGTCTGTCCTACCCTAGCTGTGCCTGGGATTCCTGCAGTTTGGCTTTGTTGCCATCTACCTCTCAGAGTCGTTCATCAGGGGCTTCATGACAGCAGCAGGGCTGCAGATCCTCATCTCCGTGCTCAAGTACGTCTTCGGCCTGACAGTCCCATCTTACACCGGGCCCTTAGCTATCGTCTATGTAAGTGGGTGCTCTGGACAGGGGTCTCCCCTGCACCTTCTCTTAGTGGCCACCACACTGCAGGCATCACCCCTCAGCCACGCCAGGAAAAGGGGACAGGGTGTGAAAGAGAAGGGAAGGGTGGAGGGAAGGGGAATGAGGCTGCCTGCAGCACCCGCAGCTATGCTGCTGCAGCTGTTTCCTACGGAGCATCACCCTCATTGCAAACGAGAAAGAATGCCTGGGAATAACTGGGCTGCTTTAGAGCAGGAGTCTTGCACCATGGTTAGCAATAGGAACTTCCAATGAGCAGATTCCAGGGCTTTTCAGCATCTTCCATGGATGCACCCTCCACTGGATGCAGCTACAAGTGCATTTCACCAGCCAGCACAGAGCCAGGGCTGTGCTGACCTCTCAGCAATCAGGGTTTGTAGCACTTGTGCCACCCTTGTGCCACCTCAGGGTGTTTGCAGCTGCTGATGGTAACTTGTTTTTGTGCTGTCCACATTGCGCAGGGTCTCTGGTTGCCCATGACACCTTCTCCTCTTCTTTCCCCTTTAGACATTCATTGATATTTGTAAAGGTCTGCCCCAAACCAACCTGGCCTCCCTGGTCTATGCCTTGGTCAGTGCTGTGCTCCTGGTGATTGTCAAAGAGCTCAACCTAAAGTATATGAAGAAGATCCGGATGCCTATCCCCATGGAGATCATCATTGTAAGTGATCCAGGAGCTGTTCTTCAGACCCTCCAGGAGACAGTCCCTTCCCTCAGAGCCCTGGGACACCCCCTCCTGCTCACAGGGGTCCCATTGGTCATTTACAGTGAACATGGTGTGACCCCCACATGGCTTGGGGTCAGGAACTGGGCCACCCTCAGGAAGGATGCCCAGCTTGTCCCTGTTAGGCTGGACCTGCATCCTGGTGATGCTGAGGATGAGGAACACAACAACTGCTGGGGAAGTTCTTTCCTAGCCTGAATTTGGTGTTATTTTTCTACTGTCAGCCCCAGAAGCAGAGCAAGCTTAGGGCTTCTGAGAGAAGCTCACGTGCCTTCTGCTGACTGGTCTTTTATCCTCTGGACTTGCAGGTAATAGTTGCAACTGCAATCTCTGGCAGCTTTCAGATGCCTGAGAAGTATGGCATGCCCGTGGTTGGGAAGATCAGCATGGGGTAGGTGCATGTGCAGGTCTGACTCAACTTCCAGGTCATTTCCCCTCCTCCTCCTGCAGCCTGGAAAACACCCTCACTCTTCCCCTCTGTGTGACAGTCCCCTGCCAGCACTGCCAGGCAGCTCTGCTGCATCCTGTTACACAACTGCCACCCTCCACTCTGGCTGGGGCCACCCTGCAGCCACGGATTATGTCATTCCTGAACACACACCAGCTCCTCACCCCCTCCTGCAACCTCCAGCCAGACGCCAGTGTCACAACCTCTTCTCTCCTCTGCCTCTGACCGCAGGTTCCCGGCACCCACCCTGCCCCTGGTGCACAAGTGGCAAGACATGATGGGCACTGCTTTCTCCCTCGCCATCGTGAGCTACGTGATCAACCTGGCCATGGGGAGAACTCTGGCAGCCAAGCATGGCTATGATGTGGACCCCAACCAGGTAGCTGTGGCTCAAGGCTTCATCCCCTCACCGTCGGGCGTGACTGGAAACCCTCCCCACATGAATGGGAAGCTTTCAAACAGTTTAAAACAGCTGTGCTGCTCCCCTCACCCCTGCATGCCAGCCTCAGGTGGCAGCCTGCCACGGTAGGAGGGGTAGAAAGGACAAGGGGGAGGCATCTCCCACGAGGTTGCAAAAAACAGCAGGAGAAAGCTTTGGGTTGAGGTCTCTGCTTTGCCCAGCGGAGCTCCGGAGGGTTGAAGAAGTTGTTTCCCTTGAGGGCGGTGGATCAGTAGAACAGGCTCCCCAGGGAGGTGGTCGGGGCACTATCCCTGGAGATATTCAAGGAGAGGTTGGCCAAGGCTCTGAGCAGCCTGGTCTAGTTGAGGGTGTCCCTGCTCACTGCAGGGGGGCTGCACTAGATGCCCTTCGGAGGTCCCTTCCAGCCTTGGCCATTCTCTGATTCTACGATGATGTCATTAGTTCCCCATTCACCAAGGCTGCAGGAGCACAACGAGGCCCATGGAATTCTGAGCGAGAAGAGAAAGACCTGGATTCCTGGTGTGTCACCCAGATACTGTGAGAGGCAGGACATTCAATAATCCCTCTTTCGTCAGCACTGGCACAGTGGCAGCTTCAATAACAGCCACACATTCCACACGAAACCCCGCCCTTAGTGTGTCAACACATGACAACGTGTTGATGTGGAATTATGCTTCCAGGTTTCCCTCCTATCCCAGCTCCTGCTGGAAGGAAAAGGTCTGGGACACACTGCAGGGAAATTTCCCTGGCCACGTGAGACCCAAACTTGGGTCCTTGCTGTCCTGCCTGGCAGCTGGTAGGGCAAGGTGGGCAGGTGGTATGGCAGGGTGGGCAGGTGGTAGGGCAGGGTGCGCAGCTGTCCTTTCTGATCACCACCTTTCCCACCTCCATAGGAAATGCTGGCCCTGGGATGCAGCAATTTCTTTGGATCCTTCTTCAAAATCCACGTGATCTGCTGTGCTCTCTCTGTCACCCTTGCCGTGGATGGGGCAGGAGCAAAATCACAAGTCAGTGCCTCCTCCTCCTCCTCCTCACTTCCCAACATCACCCTCCTTGGCCACAAACCTCTGTAGCTGCTGCAAGCTGCCAGCCTGGCATCACTGCTGCAGCCCTGGGGAACTCCCACAGACAAGGGCTTCACGTTGATGAATTCCCTCCCTCTTCAACCTCAGTTTTCTTCCCTGGATGGTTCTTTGGATTGGTCACAGATGTAGGGCTGTAAATCTGCATTCCCAGCCTGCCTGTCCTGATTGAGCTGAGCTACCACTTGAGGGAAATGTGGGGTTATCTGTGAGATCTGAAAAATCCCAGCCTACTTCTCAGAGGCAAGGCTCTGCTCACAGAAAACACTGCAGTCACTGGTTGTGCCCTTGGCTGCAGCAGCAGGAAAGACCCAGAGGGAGGTTGAGAAGCACCTGATGTTTGCTGAAAAGCTTTCTTGCTTTTTTTTTTATTGCAGGTGGCAAGTTTCTTTGTGGCCTTGGTGGTTATGGTGACCATGCTGGCTCTGGGGATCTACCTCGAACCTCTTCCAAAGGTAACACAAACATCTGTGCAAACAGTGTGGCCATTGCACCACAACCTCTCCACACCCAGCCAGAGCCTCCAAAACCCTCTGATGCAAACCGCACTGCACGGTTTGCTCCTGGCCCAGGGATCTGTCTACACTGAGTTTCCAGAAGGAAGAACAGTCTACATCATCACCCTTTGCCATTGCCCTGGCCCCTGCTGCACAGCGTGGCACATCCCCACCCTGGCTGACAGTTCCCCTCTCCTCCACAGTCTGTCCTAGGAGCCCTCATCGCCGTCAACCTGAAAAACTCCCTCAAGCAGCTGGCTGATCCCTTCTACCTGTGGAAGAAGAGCAAGCTGGACTGTGTGAGTGCCCGGGGATGGGTGGGAGGCACCCACCTGCTCACCCCAGGGCTGTGGGAGGCATGGCAGGGCGAGCAGGGTGGCCCCTGTGGCAGGGTTTTGGGGGTGGGGAGGGTTGAGTCCCCTGCAGAATCAATGCAGTGGGTTTTGCTTTCTCATCACGACCTCTTGCCAACGAGATCCCAAGCGAGGTCCAGAGCCCATCCTGCCCAGCTGAGCACCCTCATGCTTCGTGCACATATCAGAGAGGCCTGAACTATTACCTGCTCTGTTTAAATGCCAATCAACCTCGAGAGCCTGTTTGCCCAGAACTAGCCAAACCGGCCCTGCTCAATATCTGGGAGTCATGACTTAAAAACTCACACAATAGCCCTCCAGGGTGAGGAGAGCCCTTCACAGTGATAAGGACTCCAGGCACTGGTTGATGTATAAACCCAGGCAGGGGGTGAGGGGGAGTGAGAACGGAATTTGGATATGTCTGACACAGAAAGACAAGTGTTTGAACAGGACTCCCACGGCTGAGTGCTGTGTGTGGACACTGAGCCAATATCCTGACAGATCCTGACAAACGGGCTTATCAGAGAAATCAGGAGTCCAAAGGGGTTGACCTGAGTCATCAAGAGCTTTCCCAAAATACTGTTCAAACAGGTGCTGGAGAAGAGATGAGTTGTCAGTCCAGGCAGTGATTTCACAGGAGAGTGATAAGGATGTGAAGGCACAATCCAGCTCCACGGGAATGGTCCAACGCTTAGGATGAGCCTGGCAGACCCAGGGGACTAGGGGCGTGGAGGTCTGAGCTGTCACAGCTCAGGCAAGAACTGGCAGAGCAGGAAAATCCCAGTTGGGAAGATGCAATTCTCTGTCAGGAATCACCGATGGCAAGTTAAGCACATCTCTGAGTGCAGGATAGGATGGCAGGTCTGGCTCAGCTCATCCAGGTTAGGTCAGGTGAAGCTGTTACCCTTTATCAGAGCTCACAGAAGGGAGCAGACTGGCTTTGTGAGCCCAAAACCTGGACTAACACCTGAGTTGGCTGGTGGATGGAGCAGAGGTGCAGGGTGCTGGCAGGGGAACACCCTGCCAACGTGTCTCTGCCAGGCGTGGTGAACGCCTGCCAGAAACCTCTTTGCTTTGCCCAATTTTCCTCCATGGCACAGCCAGATCCACCCCCCTGGCTGCTCTGTGTCTCCACTGAGCTGCTGGAACAAAGCTCTTGCCACCAGCAGCCATGGAGAGCCTAGAGGAGCAGGGAGTGTGGGAACCAGGCAGATGCCAAAGGAGTGAACTGTGCTCCCCTGACCTTAATCTCTCTGGAATTTGAACTACATTCAGAGTCCTGACCCAAAATGGGGATGGGTGATGTCAGCCCAATGGGTGTTCATACCACAGTTGTGTTCCTGTGCCAACCCTGCTCCACAGATACAGCCCAGTGTGAAGGCTGGGAGGAGGGAAGCCCTTCCTTGCTATTTCTATGCATAATGCATAGAAATTAAGATGCTGAAGTCATCGAGGTCAAAGTTAGGGGGTTATTTTTTGGTCTGGAGGATATAATAACTTGATAATTAGTCTCATGTTTATAGATTGAGTCAGGAGTGAAATTTCATCTGAAATTTCAGATGGAGGGAGATGCTCGAGCGCTAATAGATGAAAATGGCCAGTGAAAATGGCTGTGCTGAGAGCTGGAGCAGCTTTTCTTTGGCTCTGCCACTCTCTGCCATTCAATCCAGGCTGCGTTCAGGTCGGTTTTGCTGGTTACTCAGCTAGTTTCCAGAGAGATGCTCATTCCTCCTGAAATGCTCTGCCAGCAGGAGCTGGGAGCAGGCATGGAGCAGCAGATGGTCTGATCTGCAGGAGCATTTTCTTGACTAGTTGGGCTGATAGTTTCTGCTCTGGGTGAGTGGTGGGGGTGTTCATGCAGCTGTGAAGAAACTCACTGGCTGCTCGTGTGGCTGAAAAACTGGCATTTCTGGCACACTTCCCAGCAACGGTGTTTGACACAAAAGGCTGCAATAAACTGCCTCATCCGAACAGCTGCAGGATGCAGTCCTCAGCCTTTTCGTCCCGAGCTCTTTGGGTCCAGAACATCAGCGCAGAGCCATTTTCCATCCATCCCTGTGCTCCAGCCCGTGGGTACAGTAACCCAACCTGCCCTGCTCTTCTCTCCCTGCAGCTGGTCTGGCTGGTGAGCTTCTTGTCTGCCTTCTTCCTGAGCCTTCCCTACGGAGTCGCAGTGGGTGTGGGATTTTCCGTGCTGGTTGTGGTTTTCCATACCCAGTTGTAAGTATGGGGTGTAGCTCCAGTAGCCCAAAAGAGAAGGGAAATTTCCCAGTTGCAGAATAAAGGGCAATGATGATTTTAATGATGATTTGAAGATGATTTGGAAGGAACGTGTGGCAGGAGCCCGGGGGAGTGCAGGTGTCCTCCCCAGCTCCTGGAATGTGCAGACAGGAATGGCAGGAGCTGATTTACTGCCTGCATCTGCATGGCTAGAGATGTGCACATCCCAAGGCAGGGGTAAGTGGGGAGGTATTTGACTTCAGCATGAAAAGCAGCCCACATAGCTCCCAGCTGGGAGCCCCGTAGATGAGCATTGGTTGAAGCTTTCTCACTTTCTTTTAATCCATCAAAGCCCTTGATGAATATTTCCCAGTCTGGAATCTCAAACTGCTGACTCTCCTTTGCCCAATAGACTCTGCAGGGATGAAATTAAGGATTTTCACAGAGCAAATTTTCAGTGTGGAATGTGAAGTGAAGCAGTTTTCTTCCCCTGCAACATTCTCACTCTGGTTGTCTCTTCTCCCAGCCGTAACGGCTCTGCCCTGGGCCAGGTAACCTCCAGTGACATCTACAAGAACCCTAAAGACTACAACAAGGTGAGCAGAAGCTAAAGCATCCTCAGAGAAGATGCTGCTCTTTGCCACCAAGTACCCAACGGTACTTGAGCGGGAAGCTCAAATCCCTGTTCCTGCCCCAGCCAGGTTGTTCTGTTGCTCATTTCAGTGAATATCTGTGAATATCTGTGAATTTCAGGGGTAGCAAGAGAGCTGCTGCTCAGTTTGCCCGTCCCAGTTCCCTGCTGCCCAAACTCACCCTCTCAGTCACCCCTGGTTTGAGCTCTTGTCTCTGTTGCAGGTAAATGAACTTAATGGGATTAAAATTGTCACCTACTGCTCACCGCTCTATTTTGCCAACTCCGAGATATTCCGTGAGAAGATCATAGCCAAGGTGAGCCATGGCCTAAGAACATCTGCTCCCAGCCAGTCCCAAGCAACCCACGGTCTTTCCTGAATTGCCACATGGAGATAACTAAGCTAAGATGATCACAGAGATGGGCACACCCATCCACTGCTTTTCCATCCCCTTTCTGCCTGATTTTCAGGACTGTTTGTGGCCCTGGTCTAGTGAAGATGTTGTTTGGTTGCCCAGGAGCACCTCGCTGTGATGTGGAGCTGATGCCACATTCCACAGGCTGGGAAACAGTAGGAAAGAAACTGCTGCTGCCTATGGGGCTGAACAGACTTTCTCAATAAAAACTCTCTCTTTTTTCCACAGACTGGAGTGGATCCTGGCAAAGTGTACTTAGCCAGGAAGAAATATGTGAAACAGCAGGAGAAGGGGACAGCACAACCACCAATGAAGCTACCAAAATTCTTACTGAGGCAGAACAAGGTAACTCAGTTTGGGGTGGTGAATAAACCGCCAAAAAAATAGCTCCTCTTGCCATAGGATGTTCTGTGCTGTCTCCCCAGTCACATTTATCACCTCTCACCTCTGTTCCTTCCCACCCACATCTTCATCCCTCCCAGTGGCCAAAGATGCAGGAGTACTGGAAATGGCTGGGAGCAAGGATGATGTAGAGATGGCTGGAAGAGAAACCTAGTGAATGATTTTCCTAGAGACTGGGCTTGCTCCCATTCCCTAGGGATGCATCTCAGTCAGTTTTCAGTCCAGAATTTCCCCTATGAAGCCCATTTCCCAGCCAGTGTGTGACTGCATTTCTGCTTTCCTGTAGACCTTGTCTTTGCAAGAGCTCCAGAAAGACTTTGAAAGCACCTCCCCAACAGACACCAACAACAACCAGACGACTGCTAACGGTGCCAGCATCTCCTATGTCACATTCCAACCATCTGCCGGCAGTGCTGGGCAAGCACAGAGCTCCAGTGAGCTGGGCAGCAGCTCTACCCTGCAGGGAAGCTCCTTCAGTGTCGTGCCCACAGCAGATGTCGACCCTGTGATGACAGCACCACCCTACATCAGCTTTCACACCATCATCTTGGACATGAGCGGAGTGTGTTTTGTTGACCTCATGGGCACAAAAGCACTGGGCAAGGTTAGTTCTGTACTGAAGGCACAGCCAAGCAGCAAACACAGCACCCAGGTACCTCCTACCCACTTGGACAGCTAAAGCTGGTCGCCCTTCTCAGCAGCAGATTTTCGTGGCTTTGTCCTTCAGCATCCCCAGGACACGTGTAAAACCCTGGATAAAATCTGTCTGGATAAAACACAGCAGTGTTATTAATCCTCTCTCCCTCCTCTCATCCCTTCCAGTTGTGTTCCAGTTACCAGAAGATTGGGATTAAAGTGTTCTTGGCGAACGTGCATGGTAAGAATCCAGGAGGAACATCTTTCCCTCTGATGTTGCCCCCATTTCCCTGAATTTCCACAGAAATGAGCACATTTGAGTGCTCTTCACAGAGCCTGTGTGAGCTTTTTTTGTTGGACCAAACCAGAAGTAAAAGCAACACTGTCCAGTCCTTCCATTTGGAAAGAGATCAGACTGAGCATCTCCACATGGAGCATGTGGAAAACTAGATCCCAACCCCCTCATTTCTGCAGCAAACCCTCCCCTGACCTCAGCTCAGACTCTCACACCTTCCAAGGCTTCCTCCTTTGGTTTCCTCCTCACTCACGTGCCTTTCCTTCCCCAGCTCAGGTGTACAATGACATCAGCACGGGGGGAGTTTTTGAGGAAGGAGGGCTGGATCAAAGCCACATCTTCCTGACCATCCACGACGCTGTTTTGTTTGCACTGGCAAATCCCAGAGACCTCCTCCAGCCCAGCTCAGAGGAGGTAAATCTGCTCCCCACTCACAGGCTGGGACTCTTAGGCTCCCCATGCTGCCTCAGCACAAAGACTAAGGGCTCAAAACTGCTCCTACTAAAGCTGCTGGTTTATCTCGAGTGGTAAAGGTCTAAATCCAACAAAATATTTCATCTCCCAGTGCACCTAATGAATTCTGGTGGGAATTCAGGTCTTCTGCAAACCCTGAGCTGGCAGGTGAGCGTTGTGACCACCTGCAAGAGCCAGAAGAGCTGTTTCAGCAGCTTTGGTGTTGGCTGGAGCAGGCAGCAGCACACAGAGGCAGAACCTGGCCCTCAGAAATGAAAGGAAAGCACACAACCCTGTCCCCAAATAGCCCCAACATCTAGGAATGCTTCCCTTGGAGGAAAAGCTGAGGCAGGAATGTGGCACATGCTGATGGCACAGGGTGAGAGAGGCTATTTCCACAAACGTGGGTTGGTTTATTGCACGATAACTGGAATCAGGGCAGTGTCAGTTCCTGAAAATAAATGAAGGTATCTCATATCTCAGAGGAGAGATATGCAAATGCCAGCTCAGTCAGAGCAAATAAACAATTAAAAGCAAGACTCCTTCTGTGCCCCTTCTTCCCCAGTCATTTCTCTCTGAGCACATGTGATGTTTTCAAGCCTGGGTTAATAATTTCTTTTGTTCTTTGCCACTCTGCTCCTTTGTGGACTTGACCCTTCCCTGCCCAGAAGCCGAATCAGACGGAGCTCTCCATCTATGATGAGTCTGCAGATGAAAGCAGTGCAGAGTTCAAGAACCTGGAGGAGGTAACTTAGAGCCAGGGGTCACTGCTCCAGCTGTGGCCATAAGGTGGAAATCAGAAGCCTTGGTGGGGATGGATGAGATGGGAAATCAGCAGCAGCACTACCAGGCAACAGCAAGGCTTTGAAAAGGCTGCAAAAAGAACCTAAAATCCCTTTGGTGAGGAGCTCTGGCAGGGGTCTGGGGGAAGGGGCAGCCAGGATAGCCCTGGGGGAACCCCTTCACCTCTCCCAGGACAGGTTCCCAGTCAGACCAGTGGCCTCCAGCCACTGGGGTGAGCTCGGAGAACCAGATTTAGCTCACTCATGGCATCAGGTTTTCAGCAGGGTACTGAAATGCTTTGCACTCAGGTCCCTGGGAGGAGATGCCCGGTCTGGTGCCAACCTTGCCCCTGGTGTGTGCACACAGCTAGAACAGAGCAAGGCTCCCCACCCCCAGCATTCCCTCACAGAGCAGGGCTGGGAAGGGTTGGGATTCCCTTGGTGGTGGTGGTGGTGGGTGTTTCTCTGGGAGACTGGGTGACTCCTGAGCTGCGTGGCCAGGTCGGTGCCAGGGCATCAGCCCCTAACTCACCCAGCATGCCCACCTTGTGTGCCCTTCAGGAGCTGTTTGGCAGCATGTTCCACTCGGAAGTCCAGACAGCTCTGTGAGCCTGCGGGGAGCAGCAGCAGAGCTCCCTCCTCAGCCTCCTCCCTCCCGTCCCTTGCGAAGAGCTGCACTTCGACCTGGGGATACAGTTGGCAAAGCAAGAGGGGCCAGCGAGCCTCTGGAACGGATAAAACTCCTCCCTCCTTCCCTGCTCCACCTTCTCCCACGGCCAGCAGCGGACTCTGGAGCAGAGCAAACCAGGGAAGCTGGAGCTCAGGGAACAGCATCTCGGCAAAGGCAGGAGAGAAGCTGCTGGTTGGAAGGTGCCTCAGCACAGGGGACAAAGTGGCATCGCTGCCCAGCACCCTCCTCTGTCCCAGCAACCCTCTGCCCGCACAGGAGGGCTGCAAATGCCCCCTTTTCCCTCTGTTCCCGAGGAAAAGGAGCAACAGCCGGCATCGGGAGCCGCCCAGGGCTCAGACTGAGCAGCACCAGCCACCCTCGGGGCGTTGCGGCTTGAAACGTGCACTGACCTCCTGGGGAGGGGGCTGCCCAGCACCCCAATTCCCTGTGTCCATCCTCCACCTTCCCTCTCCCGGGACCCCCCTGCAGGGCTCTCTGGGGCACCCAGCGTGGCACAAACAACTTTTGAGTGGCCGCAGGAGCTCCCCGCAGGCAGGAGCAGGGATTCCTTTCGTGCACACGCTGCCCTGGGGGTTCAGCAGGTGCTCAGAAGATCCAGGGTTCATCTCCTATCTCCTCCAAAGGTGGTTTTTGTTCTTTTGGGGGGGTCCTGCCACTGATGAAAGGCTGTGAATGTGTCTGGATTCTTCCCAGCTGTTGACTGGAGCAACTCAATGATTTAGTCCAGAACAGGGATGAGTGCTTTGGGAAAAAAATGGGGTGTTTTCCCCCAAATCATTTTGATTGCCAATTCCTGGGCAGGGAAGGAAACTCTCTGTGCACTGCCCACCACTGCTCCAGAGCAGTAAAACTGCATTTAGAGCGTATTTTATGCTCCGTGCCACCCTGTGCCTGGCAGGGCTGGGGGTGACCAACTCCCCTGTGCAGCAGCAGAGCTCTCGTGGGGTTGAGTGATATTTCCATCCCAATTCCCTGCATATATCTGCTATCGCTAAAATTCACCACAGGCCGATGATACCAGCACCATCTACCTCCCAGGCTCAGCAGCCTCACCAGATATAAAGGCAGCCAGCCAAGACCTTCACCATTTCCACAAGTCTAGAACCTCTGTTTTATACATATAAATATCTGTATTTTATTGAGGGATGTTAATAACAACTGTTATTTTAATTCCCTTCTCCAACACTTCCCCTTCTTACCCAGTGCCAGGGACAAGATGGCAATAAAAAGCCTGAAAAGCCTAAGTGGAAGCCAAGGGTTAAAGCGATCTTTTCCCATGGTGAATTTCACCTCAGATGTAATGAAAAGGAGGTTATAAAAAATTTAGGATCAAGCCACATACTGGTTTGTCTTCAATTGCAGTGCAGACAATTGTCTTCTTTGAATTTCCAATCTCCCTGCAAAAAAATATTTCCAGCACTGGGATAAAACACAAGTAAAGTTAAAACTGAACAATCCTAAAGTAAAACTAGGCTGTCTGTCACACACATTAAAAAATAAAGAGTTGCCTTCGTAATGAAAATAAATTATATTTTTTAAGTGATTTCTATTCGATTTCTCAAAGATATTAAAAATATGAGCAAGTTGAGTAGGGAGTGTTGAAGTTATGAGCTGATTGCCAGGCAGCTTCCTGGGAAAGCTTTTCCTACAGCTCCCAGCTGGCTCATTTCTGAGGAAAAAGGAGTTTTATGACCCATCATACCTAAACAACCATTTCAGGGAACAACATCAGGGCCTTGCCAGTCTGCTTTTATGTAACACCTCATCAACTGGCACCAGTTCTCTACCTCAGTTTCTGATGTGGTGCAGGAGAGCACTAAAGCCAAAGGAGGTTAGTTTCCAATAGAAAAAACCCCCACTTTAAACCAGTTATTACTTATTTTCATCTGAGCAGTCATTCAGAACCATGTATAGCTTGTTCTAGGAGGTGAAATCAAGAGATTCATCCTCTAAAATGACCTTTAAGAGCAATTACAATCTTTGGCCCGAGTGCTCCTTCTGTTCACTCCTTTGAACAAAAGCCAGCGAGGAAACTGGTGCCAATGACCAAGAAACAACCCCATGGCAGCCAATCAATGTTCCTGGATCTCCAAGGTGGCATAACTTCCAGTGAGGAAAATTCCCATTTCCAGTCCTTCAGTCAGTGTTATTGCAGGAGGCCAAACTCAGAGCAACAGCCCACGTATAGAAAACAGATTGCGTTGCTTGAAGTCCCCTCAAGCCCAACGCAGCAGCAGCAGCAGCAGCGAGTTATGCTCTGCAGTTCTGGTGGCCCAGGAGAAAGGGCACCTCATTTCGGTAGCCACAGGCCAGTGCTGGCAATAAATGGATGTTGGTGGGCAACCAGACTGGACAGTTCCACGTCTGAAATCCCAAGTGCCCAGGCAAGGGAATTAGGGAAGCTCAAAATTCATGTTGGGATCACAGAATAGTTATTTCCAGGGTGTCTTTGTTGCTCTTAAAGCACCAGTGACATTGACTTTCAATGGCTCTGAAGCCTTCCTGATGAATGTATGATGTATAACCAGCCCCAAAATATCTGTAATTTATTTAATTTAATATTGGTTCAGCTCTTTTTTTTTGATAATAAAGGATGTGTGAACAATCACCTGGTCCCCTCTCTGACTCCACAGCAGCTTTGCTATGGCAGTTCCCAGCTGGAATTAATCGTCTTGGCACTGTTTATGCCACAGGGAGATGGAGCAGATCTTCAAACTCAGCACAGCTGTGAACAAGGGAAGAACCATTTTCCACCATTTTTCCATCGTGCTCCCTGGGGAAATCAGGCAAGGAGCAACTTGTTTGGAAAACCACATGGATTGAAACAGTCAGGAGCAGGGCTGAGCCTGACTCCGCCTGGTGTTGGCTGAGCAGTGCCCTCAGCAGCAGCCCCACTCAGCCAGGGCTTGGGGACAGTCCATGGTCAGCCCTTTTCTCCCCACACACCCCGGTGCTTGGGTAGCAACATCCTGAGCACCAGCTCCGGGCCTCACAAGGGGCTCCAGCCCCAGCTATGGGCTTCATGGGGGGCTCTAAGTCCAGCCTCAGCTCCGGGCCTTCCAGGGCACTCCAGGCCCTCCAGGGAACTCCAGGCCCAGGCCTAGGTCTCCTATGGGGCTCCGGGAAAGGCCCAATCCCTCCTGAGGGAATATTCCCACTGCCTCCTGCTGCTGCGGGTACCAGACACCCCTCGCCAGCTCCACAGCATCCCCTTGGGATAAAACCCACGGAACGCGGGCCTAACGCGCCTCCCTCACTAGGCTCCGCCACCGCCTTTGCCACAGAGTGAGTTTGACAAAAGGAATTTTTTTACAATAGTCTCTCAGTAATACAAACCAAGAGTTACTGGTTTTGTCCTGGCACAGACGTGCTGGAGATCCTCACATTGGCCTGTTAGGAAAAGAGGCATCCTTACCTTACCCAGGGTGCAACAGAACTGGAGTTAAAACCCTTAAGGTTCCTCTTCCGACAAGCTCAGGACTCCAGGAGAAGATTAAAGCTGAGAATAAAAAGAACAGAGAGACTCCTAAACCACCCCAAGAAAGAGACCCCAAAACCCTCCCCAAAACCTTCCCCACAGCCCCCCTCAGCCCTCCCCACAGCCAAAAAAAAAGTCAAACTTAATTACTTATTCAGTCAATCAGCTGACGCGTTACCGGCAACGACAACAACGAAGTGGATGTCTGCGCATCAAGAGAGAGTCACTGGCTTCACAGAGAACTTCTCACACCCAACATTTCAGACAGAGAGAAAAAAAGGATGGTGCTCCTATGGGCACCTTTATAGTTTTGGTGGTTTGGCCAGGCCTTCCCAAGGGATGGTGAGGAGGGTGATGGGTGGGCCCTGGGGGGTATATGAGCTGCAGCCTCAGGGCAGGGGCCTCATTCACTCTTCAGGCTTCTCTGAGGATAGAGCTCTGTACCTTCTCAGGGTAAATAGTGGCTCTGGGGCTGTTGCAGCAGATTTGAGAAGGAGAGATGTGCATGTGAGGAAAGAGCTTCAGGCCTCTTCTAGGCTTAGTTCTCTACCTACCATGAACCCCTCTCAGGTGCAGCTGCTTTTTTCCTTTATGTAGCTTTCTTCTGAGTGTTTAAAAGAAGACAGACTGGTTTAGTAGTATCTTTGTGTGTTTTCATTCTCAGTTTTGATTTTCTTTTGGAATCCTGACCTTGTCTGAAGAGTGAGCCTTCAGGTTTTTATTTTCAGTTTTGCTGCATACAGGGTAAGGATACCTGTTTTCCTATTAGGTCAACACAAGAATCTCCAGCGTCTCCATGCAACCACAAAACTAGCGATTTCTCAGAAATGCAACAGTAGGATCTGTGGCTATTAAGGGTGAGAAATGAGGAAGCCTCTAATCCTGGAGTTGTGTCAGGTGAGTAGAAAACCTTATTCCGTGTGAACAGCAGAGCGTTAGGGAGGAGTTTCCGAGAGGAACGATACACCTCGCCTCCTCTCCCGTCGTGCAGGTGCCGAAGACGAGCCTACCGGTCACGGGAGCGTCCCGAGGAGCCGGCGAGCGTTCCCTCGAGGATGGCGACAAAGGAGCCGTCTTCCGAAAGCTACGTGGAGGGACTAGGTCTGGGAGGAGGGGGTGAGGTTTGGAATTGTTCCGAGGGTTTTAAAGTCAGTACAGAGGAGAGGGCTGTGCAGGAGCCAGCTTTCAGGGGTAAGAAAAGTGAGAGCCATCCTTTCACCCAAGGGCAGCCCGGGTAGGGCAGTTCTGTAATATGTTCCTACACTGCCTTTAGGCTTCTTTTTGCCTCCAACATACATGTAAAAGCTTTTCTTGTTATCCTTGATCTCCCTCTTTAGCTTGATTTCAAGGGAAGCTTTAGCTTTCCTTGTTGCATCTCTGCATCTTTTGACAACCTCCCTATATTCTTTCCAGGTGGCCTTACCCTCTTTCCAGTTTTTATATATTTCCCTCTTCAACTTAAGTTTTAACAAGAGTTCCTTGCTCAACCATGCAGGTCTCCTAATTGACTTACT
>JAOEGS010021004.1:0-13815 GCA_025447755.1 Corythornis vintsioides | reverse complement strand
TGGCACTATGGCAGGATGTGATGCTAGGAAACCTGCCATGAGTGAAAACCACTTCACCAAGCACCTGGGGACTAAGGGGTCCCTCCCCGCAACGTGCGGCTTCTCTCGGGGGGTGGGGGGGGGGGATGAGGATGAGCTCGGGGGGGTCTCTCCTCCCGGCCAGGCGGGTGTCGGGGCCGTGCCTACCTGCCCGGCGCTGTCCGCTGCTGCCCGGTGCTGCCTCCCGGCGCTGCTGCCCGGCGGGGCTGTGGGCGGTGCGGGGATCCCGCAGTTTGGGAAGGGCCGGCCGGGCGGCTGCAGCGAATCAGCAGCTGGGAGCGTCACTCGGGTTCAGCCCCCGGCCCTGCGGCGCGGGAGGAGGGCGGGATGGGGATGGGTGTGTGTGTGTCGGGGGGTGGGATGCGGTTGGATCTGCGGGGATGCCCCCCCCCCGCACGCATCCCCTGCTGGGGGTTGCGGGTTGGGTGCGAGGGAGAAGCCCCCTGGGTGTGGGTTGCGCTGGGGTGGATCCTCAGCGTGGGGGTGCTGAGCACTGTTTGGACCACAGACCCCTCTCCTCACCCCCCCCCCACACCCCCCGCTTCCCCCTCTCCCCATCGCCATGGGAACGTCTCGTTTTGCAGCAGAGCTGCCAACCCTCCCCCTCCCCCCGGAAACGTGGGAGATGTTTTCCTGGAAAAAGAGGGTGTGGGAAAGAAGAACCTGCCTTGGGCTGTGCTGGGGAGGGGGAAATAAGGAAGGAAGAGGCCAAGCTGTGGTGACAAGAGCAGCGGGGGACACGGCTGACACTCTGTGGTGTCACTGGCCACATCCCGGGTGAGGATGCAAAGCAGGGTTTGCTCCCCACAGGCTCCCATCACTGGATGGTTTGGAAAGGGGGTTGAGCAAAGTGGCTTCTGTGCAACCAAAGTGGCTTTGGAGCCAGAAAGCAGCCTGGAAAGGGCTTCTTCCCTGCTCTTGAGAGAGGAGGGCAGCATCAGGGAGCTGCCCTCTGATGTGCTTGGGTCCCAGGGCACCCCGGGAAGCAGCAGAGACCTGCCCTGTCCTCACCTCCTCCAACACCCCCTGGCCAGGCTCTGCAAAAAGGGCTGGCACTGTGAAAGTTGATCTGAAAAGTCATGTTCTGCTCCAGCAGAACCCGATCCCAGGTGACATTCAAGTGCTGAGGTTTTGCAAGCTGGCTCTGCAGGGGGGTTTTGCTAATTCTACACAATCTGGGTTCTGGCTGCTTGCTCTACATGGGCTGCTGCCCCAAACAGGCACACACAGGCTGGTCAGAGGGCACACGGTGTCCATGGGGGGGGTGTAACAGGGCTCCTGAGGGGGGCAAAGCCTGTGGCAGCTGGGTATCAAATGGGCCCAGGCTGCAGGGTCATACACAGCCTGGGGTGGGCACAACATCACAACTCCCCCGCTGGCCCAGGATGGTGCAGACTGACAGTGCCAAGGGTGGGCATCTCCAGCCCCACTCCCAGCTCTGTGGGCACAGGCAGCCAGGGAGGATGGGTTTTTGGTTGCCCAAGTCCCATTGCAAGTGCTGTCAGGTGCCTTTAAATCCCTGGCTGGTGGTGCTGTGCAGGCAGGTGATGGTGCAGTTTCTGGGCAGTGCTGGCAGCCAGAGTCCTGCCTTTGCATTGGCAGGAGGCTCCTTGCAGAGGTTCTCCACCTGGGCAGGGCTTCACTGCAGATTGCAGCCTGGCTGCTGGCCATGAACCAGAGGAAATCATTCTTCAAGCCACATTTAACAGAGAGGCCTCCAGATAGTGGTCAAAGGAACAGCAAAGGGTGGTGGGGATTAAATGACAGACAGGCAGATGGGGTTGTGGGGGGAGCAGGCAGCGTTGGCAGTGTCAGACAGACTGACAGCCAGCCAGTCAAGCACTAAGAGGGGCAGGAAGGAATGCAGACAGTGCAGCACAGCAGTGCAGGTGCTGGCAGGACAGATGGACGAGCAGAGCA
Source organism: Corythornis vintsioides (assembly GCA_025447755.1). Lineage (NCBI taxonomy): Eukaryota > Metazoa > Chordata > Aves > Coraciiformes > Alcedinidae > Corythornis > Corythornis vintsioides. The sequence continues at coordinate 11,856 of JAOEGS010021004.1, read as the reverse complement.
GGCAGAGGCAGAGCACGGACAGTTCTAGGAGCTCAGATCAGCTGAACTGCCCCTGGCTCCTGTCTGGACAGAAAACCAGGGCACGTGGGGAGTCCTTCTGCTCTGCTGGAGTGTGCTGGAGGAATTATTGATACCAGCAGCTCAAGGACCGTCCCCAGCAGCTGCAGGAGGCAGGATGGGAGCAGAGACACTGGGGGGGGACCATGACTTGGGTATCTGGTGCTGCAGCAGTGAGGAAAACCTGGCCTTGCCCCAAGGACAGCCTGCTTCAGGAGACGCCCTTCTCCAGGAGAAAGGTGTGTACACAGCCTCCCCAGGAGGAACATCCCTGCACTCAGCCTACCCCCCAGCACAGGGAACAGAGAGAGTGTCTCTGCCTCTCCCTCCTGCTGATGATTCACACTACCCAGCAGTACACTCCGGGTCCAAAACACAACTCCACGCAGCAGCCAGTCCCTACCAGCAACCATTTGCTCCCTTACTGGTAATGGCTGGGGAGAGAAGATGTGAGGTCCCATCCAAGGAGGTCTGGTGGCACCACTCTGGGGAAGAGACCCCTGGCATCCTCTATTGGAGCAGAGCAGGCAGGAGATCTGAGCTCTGGGTGGATGGAGATGCTCACGTGTCTCACAGCACAGCTCCTGCATGTCCCCCCTCTGCCTGGCAGGCTGGGCCAGACCCCCCAGCTCCAGCTGACAGGAGGCCTGCAAAGGATTCCCTGCTTCTCACTGCACCTGAGCCTTTGAGGGGCGAGGGAGGGAGGCTGCACAAGAGCTTTGCCCTTGATGGGACAGACAGGACGGCCCCCGGGAGCCTGCTGAGGCCCCATGGATTCTATATGTAGCATGGCCCAGATCTGAAGCCCCTTGGGTTCTGTGTCACTGCTGCTCAGAGCAGGGGTGGAGGAGAAACAGGGGCAGGCAAGGCTCCTGCTGCAGCACAGCCTGGGGTCAGCCTGGCAAAGGAGGGGGCTGGATGGCACAAAGCCCCAGCTCTGCCAGGGTGCTTCCCCTGCAGCGGGCAGGGCTCCTACCCAGTAGCCTCTGCCTGGGCTGTGTGCTGGGTATGGAGAAGCCCCAGAGACTGCAGACAGCCTAACACAGGGTGATCCAGGGCTAGGAAGTGCCTGAATCAGCTCCCACCCCTTCCCCTCCTCTTGGTTTGCCTGCATGCTGTGGCTAGCAGAGAGTCCTGGCTCTGTGCTCGCAGCCAGTCATGCAAGAACAACGCAGTTCTGCTGGCAGGCTGGTGTCCAGCTGGGGGAGTGGGTCACCAGCTCTGGCTGCTCACACCCCCTTCCTGCAGGAGCAGCCTCATGGGAGCCAGCCAGGACACTGCCTCGGCCTGGAGGAGGGGGTTGAGTGAAGCACAGAGCTCTCGGTGTCCTCCATCTGCTCCCCAGACTGAGTGGGTGCAGTGGTTGGCTGCCTACTCCAGCCTCCTTCTCCCTGCCTCCCACTGCAGCCAGGGATGCATCCTGCTTGGCAGGGGCTGTTTACAGTTGCTGGGGTAGGAGAGCTGCTTTCTGCACCCTGCCCTGCAAACCTGCTCAGCTTAGAGGGACACTTGTCCCTAGGGGAAGAAGAAATCTCTCTGCCAACTGAAGCAGGCAGGTCTGGCAGATAACTGGTCTGCTAGCTCAGAGTTTGTGCCTCTTACCTGCAGGATGAGGGCCAAAGGGGCTCTACTCAACCTCTTTACAAGGTGCTGCTCTTTGTACAAGAGTAGCCCCAGAGCTGGAACTGGGGAAAGATGCCATTTGAGATGCTGGAAACCCCCTCCTCCACACACCAGCACTCCCCACCTCCCCTGAGGTGGCAATCAAGGGGAGCACCTCCAGGTGCCAGCTCATGCAGCATGAGAAGCCCCAGGCAGGCAGCCAATTCCCAGAGCAACTTTAAACCCCTTTGCTTTGGGGACTTTTACCTGTGTGAGGAAGGCAAAGCTCCTCGTGGCCTCCTAGGAAGATGCTGGGCAGAGGAAGGGGCACAGAGCACAGAGCACAGCCCAGCTGCTGCTTCCCATCCCCAGCCTAGCTCTCTCCTCCTTGTCTCAGGAGGGATGAATAATGCAAGCTTCAGGAAATAGAAATAGCTTCCCTGATTTTTTTTTTTTTCTCTCCTCCTACATGCTGGGCCTTAAGGAATGGAAACTGTTTATTAGCATTCCTATTTTATGAAGGAATCATCAGGCCAGGGTGGTTAACTCTCCCCACGCAGACTCCTGGGAGTAGTGATGGAGCAGAGCTGCTGAGAGCTCCAGCCAGCTGGGAAGCTCCTCACCTGGCTGGAGAGAGGCAGGTGAAATAAAACCAGGTTTTTCAGGCAGGGAAGGGAGGTCGGTTCTACCCCGAGGCTGGAGACCAGCAGGACCCGTGCAGGAAGGGCAGGGGCTGTCACGACAGCACAGTGCTTGCCTTTAGCAGCCAGCCAGCTGCTCCCCACGCTGGGGTTTGTGTCATCACCTCCAGGGCTCGCTCATCTCCCCCATTGTGAGCGGGGACAATGGCAGTGTGTGCTGGCTGAGCCAGGAAGGGCTTCCCCCTGCTCCCTGCCAGACCAGAAGGAGAAAGCACTGGGAGCTGAAGGGGATTTGCAAGCGCTTCCCAGGCAGCTTTTTACCCATCTTTGTCTGCTGCTGTTTACTCAGGAGGCTGGGGAACCTTGGGTTGTTGTGACAGAGCTAGGAAGCCTGAGTCACACACCCCAACCCTTCTAGTTTCCTCCAGCCCCAGGATGCGGGTCACTTGGTATCTCTGTGCATCAGATTAACAGAAAAAAAAAAAAGCACACGTCCCACAGAAACTCCTGCCTTTCCCCTCTAGGCTAACCCTCTGATTTCAAACCCCAGTCTCTAGGAAACACTGCAGCTAGAGACAGCAGAGTCAAAAAGAACCACCGAGCAACCCAAAGCCTGCCAAGTCAGAAATGAAAGGGAAGAAAAAAAACCCCAAACTTGATTGTAGCAGAAAGTGCAGCTAGTTTCAGACTGAGGTGACTGATAAGAAAACTCTTGTGACAGGCATTTACTTGCAGAAGTTGGTTATTTATCACCAGTTGGCTATCTGTAGTTTCATGCTGGTTCTGTGCTCCATTGAGGCCCCAGTGCAGCTGAGCAGGGATCAGCTCTTCTCAGGGGGTTGGGGATTCACCTGCCTCACCACCCAGCCCGGAGAGCAGGACAGGCAGCACAAACTCCATAAGTGGAGAGGGAGAAGCAGGAGGAGGTGCAAGATGGGGTGGAATTTTGCCCATCCAAGTGCCTCCATCCCTCAGGCAGGACAGCAGAAGCAGTGAGGCTGAGTGAACAAGACCTGCCTTTCACAAAGGTGATACTTCAGGAAGGCCTGGATGTGGTGGAACCAGCAGTAAACATGCCTCTTTGTCCTCAGAAAGAACCCTCTGAGAATGTTTTCTATACCCAGAGGACACTGTGATCTAGAGCTGAATGATCAATGCAAGCAGTTTTGGGGTAGAGTTGGAGATGCTGAAATCATACAGTGGTGTTGGCCACTGAAATTCAAAGTGAATTTCAGATTCTGCTGTAAAAATGCAAACTGCTGTTCCTCCTTCTGACAAATCAGTGTCACAGAATGGCAGGGATTGGGAGGGACCTCGAAAGATCATCTGCTCCAACCCCCTGCCCAAGCAGGATCACCCAGATCAGGTCACACAGGAATTTGTCCAGGTGGGTTTGGAATCTCTCCAGAGAAGGAGACTCCACAACCTCTCTGGGCAGCCTGGGACAGGCTCTGGCACCTTCACTGTGTAAAAGCTTCTCCTGATGTTTCCATGGCCCCTCCTGCGTTCCAGCTGCACCCATTGCCCATTGCCCTGTCACTGGATGTCCCTGAGCAGAGCCTGGCTCCATCCTCCTGACACTCACCCTTTAAATCTTTATAAACATTAATTAATTCCCCCACAGTCTCATTTTCTCCAAGCTCCAGAGCCCCAGCTCCCTCAGCCTCTCCTCAGCAGGGAAATGTTCCACTCCCTCCAGCATATTTTGGGGCTCTGTGCTAGGTTCTCTCCAGCAGTTCCCTGTCCTTCTGGAACTTAGTGACCCAGAACTGGACACAACACTCCAGATGCAGCCTCACCAGGGCACAGTAGAGGGGGAGGAGACCCTCTATCAACCTACTGACCCTCCTGATTCACCCCAGGATGCCATTGGCCTTCTTGGCCATGGTCATTCTGCTGCCCACCAGGACCCCCAGGTTCCTTTCCCCTACACTGCTCTCCAACAGGTCAGTCCCCAACCTGCACTGCTCCCTGGGGTTGTTCCTGCCCAAGTGCCAGACTCTACACCTGCCCTTGTTCTATTGCATTCAATTTCTCCCCACCCAGCTTTCCAGCCTGTCCAGGTCTCTCTGGATGGCAGCTCAGCTCTGGTGTGTCAGCCACTCCTCCCAGTTTGGTGTCATCAGCAAATCTGCTGACAGAGACTCTGTCCCCTCATCCAGGTCGTTAATGAATATATTGAATAATACTGGTCCCAGTGCTGAGGACTGTCTTTCACAGTGAGTGCACTTGGTCATTTGGAACCATAAATTGTCAGAAAAACCCTTCCTGGTAACTTGAAATGTCACCCAGATTTCATCATTTCCCCAGGAAGATAAACCAACTTCTCTTTGCAGTTTACAAGAGCTGCCAATTTACTCTTTCAAAGTGACACCAAAACCCTTTCTTTCACAGGAGGGTTAAGTTAAACTTGTGGCTGTCAGGACACAGGTTTTTTATTTAAAAAAATCCCTTCCAATTTATCAAGACAAGGCAGGACACCAGATACCAAGAGAAGTGGAGCTGCTCGGGGTAGAGGCTGGAGCTGCTGGTACTGACACAGCTAAAACCATTTCTCATATCATTACACAACCATCCATAAGCAGAGCCAAAGCCTAAAGAAAACAAACCTCTGCAACCATTAAAAAGTCTTGATTGCAGACAGTAAATACCCCCAGACAATGGAAGAAGTGTCTTGGAATGGGAGCACACCCAGAATCAGAGCTCCACAGCTCAAGAGTCACTGCTAATAGAGCCCAGGCTCCTGGCAGCCAGCACTTCATGACATTAAAAACACTCCCATTCTTTCCAGTCAATTTAGATGATTTATTGATCTCTGCATTTCTCCTAACAATAAAATAGAGACACTGACATCGACACCACCTCAGGTTCTAGGTGCAGTCACCGAGGACAAGTGCACAACAACTCCACAACAGCAATAAGGTACAGAGGGTACCACAAAGGCAGAAAAACCCCCAGTGTGTAATGCAAGCTTGTCAGAAATGACTAACAGAAAACTGGAATGGAAACTGCTACAGGTAGAGCACAAAGTGTGAAAACTTAAGTGTGTAATGCAAGCTTGTAAGAAATGACTAACAGAAAACTGGAATGGAAACTGCTACAGGTAGAGCACAAAGTGTGAAAACTTATTTTATTGAAGGCACATGACAAGGACTGATGGGAAAATGGGAAGAGATGCTGCTGCTGGACAAGGAAGCAGTATTTTCCTGGAGGCTGGGGGCCAGAAGTCATCTCTACGGAGAAGAGGATGCAATAAAAACAGAATTTCTAAGAATCAAATCACCACAGCATCTTTAAATAACAGGAAAGAAAACCCAGACCCAAGTAAAACCTGAGATATGCCACAGAATAACCCTTCTGTGGAAACAGAAGCAACCACAGCCCAAAGGAACACTTATTCTGCAAAACAAGCTACAGAGAATCCCTGAACAGGAACTCTGAAAATGGAATGAGTTCATAACAATCCCAGAGTCCCTTAAAAGCTTTCCCACAGCACTGGATCTCCCCTAAGCCAAGGGAGGAGGAACAGAGGCCTCAGAAGCATCTCATCCCAAAGGCCCATGGAGGCTTCTCTCTGCTGAATGCAGGGGCACCCCCACCCCACACAGGGTCACACAGGGTCACACAGGGTCACAAAGGATCACAAAGGATCACAAAGGATCATAGAATGGTGGGGGTTGGGAGGGAGCTCTGGAGATGCTGGAGTCCAACTGAGCCAGAGCAGGGGCACCCAGAGCAGGCCCCACAGGAACAGATCCAGGTGGGGATGGAAATCTCCAGAGCCAGAGACCCCAAAACCCCTCTGGGGAGTCTGTTCCAGCTCTACAACTCTTCCACTAAATCTATCTGATTCATCCAAGTCAAGAAAGTTATTGTATTTATTCAGTTTCATCTAAATTACCACCGGTTTTCCCAACAAAATGGCATCTTTTCCACCCTTCCCCCAAGTCACCCTCGAGAACATTCATCCTATGCCATAAAGATTATTTCCATTTTTGTATACATCACCCAAATTACCATGTTCAAAAATTACATTTTTGAAATGAAATCATGAAATTACTGTTCAAAAATAAATTTTTATTTCATTTCACATACATTTCCTCAGGTTTTCCTCTCAAATGGTATCTTTTCCACTCCTCCTCCCACTTAACTCAGGTTTTCCCTAACAAAACAGGGAAAACCTGAGCTAAAAACATCCATTCTGTCTTGTAAAGATTGTTCAATTTTTTAATATAACCAAAATTATCTCAAATACTCCTAAAAAGGTGATGTGATTTTATTTTCTCACAGAAATTACCTCAGGTTTTCCCTCCAAAATGGGATACACAGAATTTCCCTCTACACACAGAATTACAACAGCTTTTCCCTCCAAAATGTTCTGAGATTTGTTTTTCTTTGAAATAACCGAAATTACCTTAAATTCACACCTTAAAAAATGCTGGATTCTTTATTTAATTTCACAAAAAAATACCTCAGCTTTTCCCTCCAAAATGGTACCTCTGCCCCCACCAAGTTCCTTCAGCTTTTCTCTCCAAAATGTTCATCCTGGAAATTATTTTTTTTTTTTTGAGATACCAGAAATACCTCAAATTTACCTCTTTTAAAATGTCATTTTATTTATATAATTTCACATAAAATACCTTAGCTTTTCCCTCCAAAATGGCAACTTTGTGCACCTCCTGCCACCCCCTCCCCCCAATTTCCCTCAGGTTTTCCCTCCAAAATATTCATCCTGGAGAGATTATTTCTTTTATTTGGAGGTAAATGAAATAACCTCAAGTTCACCCCTTTTGTAAATGTCATTTAATTTCTTTAATTTAACATAAAATATCTTGGATTTTCCCTTTAAAACAACACCTCTGCCCAGCTCCCTTCTCTCCTCCACCCTCAGTTTTTCCTCCCAGAATGTTAGTCCTGGAGAAAGTTATTGATTTAGGTATTTATTTATATATTTACATTTATTGAGATAAATGAAAATACCTTAATTTCACCTCTTCCAAAAAGTATTTTTAATTGTTTAATTTCCCATAAATTACCTCTGGTTTTCCCCTCCACAATGCTCTGCGTTTATATCATTCTGGAGTTGAATTCTAAACTAAATATTCTACACCCTTGTCATGTAAAAATACTGTATTGAGTATGATTATTAATTATATACATGACAATCTAAATTATTGGTACTTTTTAGTGGTTTTGCTGCGTTTTTTTTTTAATTACTCATAAGGAAGTCCCCTGTTTCTACCTTCTCATGCAACAGTAGGAAAAAAAAGTTGGAAAAAAAAAAGAGATTTGTGCTATATCTGTTTCTAGCTCTGCTTCTCCATCCTGCATCCTTCCTCTCCCTGCATCTGCATTTGTGCTTCCCACCTCCTGGAAACTCCTGGATGCAAAGCCCTGGCTGGTTGAGCATCACAATATTTTGATTTAAGTTCCTGTGCTAGTAAATGTTTGAAACAAGTTTGTTCCTCAGCTTTGCATTGCAAGGATAAACTGAAGCGTTTGGCTTTATTTACTGTGTTTATTTACACACTTTGTCACTATCTTTTAATGCATAAACTATATTTACATAGTTCTTTATTATGTAAACAGGGGAGGGTGTTTGTGATGAGTCAGTCAGAACATGATGCATCTTTTTACTCTTTCCACAGATTTTCTTTTATGTTGTGATTTTTTTTTTTCTTTAATCTTGTGAATCTCTGTTTTGAAGAGATTCACATCTCAGTCCAAAAGTGGTTTGGGCAAGATAAGCAAAAAAAACCCCAGTTTAGGATCATGACACAATTCAGACTGAGAAATATTCAATATATTCCTCACTTACATGTCACTAATTCAGGTGAAATTTACCCAAGGGGAAATATTCATGTTGCTGTGCATCTTATTTAATAAGATTTCTTGCTATTTCTTAACTTGAAGGAGCCACTTCTAGGTAGTTCTGAGGCCACACGGTAGTAAACTCAAGATAAAGACCCAAATCACAAGTTATTTGGAGCTAAAGGAAAAGCAGAAAGTTGTGTTGGTGAAAATCAGAGATGGGGATGGAGAGAATGGCAGACTGGGGGAGATGGGGAAGGAACTGGACCAAACCCACGTGCTGTCAGAGAAGAGATCTCTACTCCCCCAGAGCTGGATGGGATGGCTCTGCTGCTGTGCAAACACACGCTGAGCAAAAAGGGGATTTATTAAACATCACAAACAGTGTAATTCCTGTTCACTACAGGAACAGCAAATAAATGCTATGGCCCAAACCACAGCCTGTTTTCCTGCCATTCCTGACTCTGCTGGCAGGTCAGGGCAGCGTTTCTGACAATAAATTAGAAATAAATCACCAAAAGCTCCACTCAAACGAAGCAAAGCTCGGTAAATATGAATTAATCAAGTGTGAAGGGCCAACAAAAAACTACCCCGAGTCCTCCTCACGCAAAGTAATGACTTATTAGAGCTGATTTCTTGCTGCACTCCACTTCACAGTGCACTTTATTGCCGCTGCTGTGGAGGTGTGAGGGAGTTTGCACTGAAGGCAGCTGGGGCAGAAGCAGCTTTAGCAAGGGGAGGGGAATAAAACAGATTGCTGGTGTGCAACCCAACCTTGCTGCTTGTATCCAGGGTGGCTTTGTGGGTGAAGTGAGGGTGCTCAGCACCTTGGGCATCTCTTTCTGGGGGGTATTTTGAGGGTGCTGGGGCTTTCTCGGGGGTGAAGCCGCACGGTACAGGTGTGCTGCTTTCTGGGGAGGGGTGTGGGGAGCAGGGAGATGGTTTGAAGCCCCTGTGTTCCTTCTGGTGGGCAGTGGGCAGAGTGGTTATCCTGCCAGGAGGCAGCAGAGGGTAGCATTGCCCTTTGCTGAGCATCAGCTGGCTCAGCCCAGGATCGTGAGGCAGGCTGGGCTCTAGGGTCCTGCAGGGCTCTGTTCCCACGGGTGAAGTGTCTTGTAGAAACCAAAATTCTCTGTTTTATTGATGGGCTGCAACCCATTAGGGTGGGGTTCGATTTTTCTTTTTATGATCCCTGGATTTCCAGAGTTCAGCCTTGTCTTCCCTGGTAGGGTAGGTAGGGGATGAAAGTGAGTTTTGTGGACTCAGGAGTTGTCCAGCTCTTCATGTTTTTGCTCCTCCACTGAGGACTGTTGTCACAGATGCTCCTGGGAGGAGTGTCCAGCACACAAAAGGGGAGTGGGAGATAAAAAATGCTGGCCTCTTAGAAGCTTAGCAGCTGAAAGAGTTAAAAGTAAAGCCAGTCCAAGTTGTGGGTGCTGTGTGTGGAGTGTGAAAATGGCTCCTGGAAGCTGTGTGGCTGCAGAAAATAACTTCCAGCCTCTTGCCAAACACAGTCAGTAGCTGCTCTTTGATCACTTAAATGTTTTCCTGTCCCTTGTCTAGCAAAACTCTCTTTTTGACACCATTTGCAACTGGGAAAAGCTTCAGGCAGCAGAAAATAAATCTCCTTGTTTGCAAAACTAAAAAGCGAGTAGCACTTTCCAGCTTGATGGGCATGGGGACCTAGTTTGCCCTGCTGCAGCCTGGAGGGAGGCTGTGGGCAGGTTGTAAAGCCCTGCAGAGCCAACCCAGCACTGTGCCCCAGCTGAACTGAGTCTCAGTGCTGAATGCTCTGCTCCCTGCCTCCAGGTGGCCACTGGGACCTTCCTCTGTGGCTGCTGAATGGACTTGAATTCCCCTTGCTCCTGGTGAGCTTTCCCCAGGGGAGATGCTTGGTACAGCCAGAAGGGAGAGCTGGGGTCACAGGAGCAGTGTCCCAAGCTGAGGAGCTGCAAGATCCCCTCTGTTCCCATTTTCTTCTGCAGCCTTTGGTTCTTCCTTATGGTAAATCCGACAGGATTTAACTCCTAGCTACTCATCCTTTTGACAGTAATGGGCCATTAACTAACTCGACAGAAAATGCAAAGCGTAAATTCCTCTCCCCTGGGGGATGAGGAAGCAGGTTTAGGATGCAGGCCGTGAAAGGCTGAGCGCCTTGTGATCACAAACGAGGGCTGATTAACTCTGCCTGCCCCACGTCCCCAGCTCTGTGCCACATGAAAGCAAAGCTGAGGCTAGTGCCACAGAACCATGGGCATCTGCCAGGGGAAAGCCAGCCTTTGAGCTCCTTTCTCCCACTGCCAGGGTCCTCCCTGCAGGGTGGTAGAGCAGCCTGGGGTGTTATCTCCACACCGGTGCTGTCTCTGCTGGCAGACTTGCTGTGTGCTCCTCTTTTTGGGGACACCAGGAGTTTTGCTGACCTCGGAGGTGAGAGGAAAAAGCCCGAGGTGCCTCTGCTACAGCAGGATGGCCCAGACTGCTCCCACCCCCCCGGGGAGAAGAGGAGATGATGCAGCAGCTCTGCAGATGATGCCAAGTTCCAGCTCCCAGCAGCTCCCCTGGGGTCTCCCCAGGGCTCCACAGTGTGGAGTGAGTTTGCTGCTGACTCTGTTTTCTAGGCTTAAAAAAAAAGTTAATTACTTTCCTCCTGTAGGAGTGGCTCTACTTCCAAGGTCTCCCGGGCTCTTAATTGAGCATCTTCCTTGGAAAGGAGTTTTGGGTGAGTTGCAGTGAGCTGTGCCAGTGCCAGGATGGCCGTGGCAGAGGCTGTGAGTCCAGACACCCAGCTGGGCTCTTGGGGTGACCAGAATGGCCCTAAACATCTCACAAATAAATCAGAGAGAAGAGGTGGAAACTGGTTCCACAGCAATTGATGCAGAAACTCAACATCCTGGGCAGTCTGAGGACAACCTGGAATTTCCCTCCTTTCCCTGCAGCAGATGCTCCAGCATCCCTTCCCTTCTGCTCCAGCATCCCTTCCCTTCTCCTCCAGCATCCCCTCCCTTCTGCTCCAGCATCCCCTCCTTTCTGCTCCAGCACCCCCTCCCTTCTGCTCCAGCACCCCCTCCCTTCTGCTCCAGCATCCCCTCCTTTCCCTGCAGCCCTGCTCCACCATCCCCTCCTTTCTTCTCCAGCATCCCCTCCTCTCTGCTCCAGCATCCCTCTTTTCCCTGCAGCCCTGCTCCATCATTCCCTCCTTTCTGCCCCATCATCCCCTCCTTTCTGCTCCAGCATCCCCTCCCTTCTGCTCCAGCATCCCCTCCTTTCTGCTCCATCATTCCCCCCTTTCTGCTCCAGCATCCCCTCCCTTCTGCTCCAGCATCCCTCCTTTCCCTGCAGACCTGCTCCAGCATCCCCTCCTTTCTGCTCCAGCATCCCTCCTTTCCCTGAAGCCCTGCTCCAGCATCCCCTCCCTTCTGCTCCAGCATCCCCTCCCTTCTGCTCCAGCATCCCCTCCTCTCTGCTCCATCATTCCCTCCTTTCTGCTCCAGCATCCCCTCCTTTCTGCTCCAGCATCCTCTCCCTTCTCCTCCAGCATCCCCTCCCTTCTGCTCCAGCATCCCCCCCTTTCCCTGCAGCCCTGCTCCAGCATTCCCTCCTTTCTGCCCCAGCATCCCCTCCCTTCTCCTCCAGCATCCCCTCCCTTCTGCTCCAGCATCCCCTCCTTTCTGCTCCAGCATCCCCTCCCTTCCGCTCCCGCATCCCCCCCTTTCCCCGCAGCCCACGGCAGGCCGCCCCCGCCCCT
>JAOEGS010021003.1:0-32470 GCA_025447755.1 Corythornis vintsioides | reverse complement strand
ATATTAGTATATTTTTAAATCTCACAGATTTGTACCTTTTGAAATCAACAGTCAGGAAGGGTTTTCAAACCAGAATGTTCCCAAGACTTTAGGAGCATGCCTGGGTGGGACAAGCTAGCACAGTGTGCTGTCATCCCCACTGGCTTTGGTGCAGTGCTTACATGAACACAGTGTTGTCAAGCTTTTGTGTGTGTTTAGGTGCCTGTAACACAGCCCACGTTTCTGTTGGTAGGTATGGGTTGACTTGGGATGAGTAATTGCTGCTCTCCTTCTGTTTTCTTCTGGCACACTCTTCCTTTGCCAGGTTGGTGAAATTCTGCAGACGGTTTTGAGGAGAGCTCTTCTATGCAGATGTGTATTTGGCTGGGCTAAGCAGCCATAGGTGATTTATGTAGCAATTAAGATCACTTTCTAGTTACTCATCTGTGTGTGTGCTGGAGAGGAATTAGTGTTCTGGTATACAGAGGAATCTGTGGTGTCCTGAAAAGAATAGTAAAAGCAGCAGTGGTTCATCTGCCTCTGGAAGCAGGGAGTGTTAACGTGGGTATGTAGGAGTACTCGGTGTGCTGCTTGTCAGCTTCTCTGTCTCACTCTTTACCCACTGAGTAATTGTGGGAAATGCTGTTTGCAAGTGTGTTTCTTTGAGAAATGACACACCATAATACAGCAGGGGCAAATTACCAAGGCAGTTCACTGTAATCTTTTCTAGTTATCCCTGCTGTCCATAATTAGGACTGCTTGTCTTCTGTCTCCTAACTGATCCGAGGTGTGATTGAGTGCACGGGTGGACAGTCTGGCTGTACACAGTCCTTGTGTCTTCTGGGTGCAGTGCCCAATCCATATGATCTCTCTAAAGCCTGATGGATAGGAATAAAAACTGAGTTTATTATAGAGTTCTGCTCTGACTGAAGATGATGGTTTGCTAAATAATTATGAGCTTAATCTTATTTTTGCTGAAGCACAGATCCCATGATTTGGTTTGTGCCCCTGAATAAAAGTTAAGGATAGATCCAATTTGCTAATGCTACAAAAGTAGTTTAAAGCCTTTATTGATGGCTGATAACCTCTGTTGTGTAGGACTTCTTTCTGTGCCTAGGATCACCCTAGCCTGCAAACTTGGAAGAGTTGATTTCAGAGGATTTATTTTCTTCTTGTGGGTTGCTCTCTTCTGAAGAATTCTGCTTCTCAGGAATCAAACCTTCTCATCTTGCTGTTAGGTCCACCAGCAGCCTGATTTAGTGTGTTCACTCATCTTGGCTTAGGAATCTGTAAGCAAAGTCTTCAAGATCAGAGCTACTCATTTCATTGCAAAATATCCGCATGGTTCATCTGAGAAGCATCTGGGAAAGCTGCATAAATTACCAACTGCACTAGGGATTTCAACAGGACCCATAGTGCTTATGTGTACAGAACCTGCCATATTTTTTGGCACTCCTTAAAGGATTAAGAGTATGTGCTGCATGATGGGAGAATTGACCTACATTCTGTGTCCTAATGGCTAAAATTAATAAGTTCAAGGTTCAGTGGCTTGGTGAGGTCAGTGTCAGTGCAGGTTTTTTTCACAGCAGATGTAATTTGAACTACTATATTACAGTGTTTTTATGTTGTTAATGATATGTGCAAAGATCATGCAGTGTAGGTGTAGACAGGCATCTTGTGTTACCCTTTATGAAGTAAAGGGTAAAAAAAGGCATTTTTTTGTGCTTCTGGTGATTTGCCAGTAGTAGAAAAGTTACCATGTGGCAAGTGACCTAATCTGCCTGAAGTGCAAAGCAGATGTGCTGTAGCCAGCTGCAGGAGCTGATCCCCCAGACTGATAGTGACTTCAAGAGGCCAATCAGCTCCTTTTTTTTGGTACTGTGCATGTGTGTTTAACTTTGAAAAGCAGTGGGGAGAGAGGGTTTCAGCAGAAGCATTTCTGCATCCAGGCTGTTCAACCAAAGCAGTGATGCAGGAGCAGAAGTATGAGCAGGAGAAAAGTTCATTTAAATCCTGTCAAATACAGGGACTCCCCATTTTCATATCAGGAGTACCTTGTATCCAAAAATTAGACCAAATTGATAGCTTTTCTTTGGTGATACAGTAGAGGGGGAATCCCTCAGTAGGTGGGAAAACTGCTGAAATCATGAACTCTCCATGAGGCGTGGACCTGGCAGCTGAAGGCTTGAAGTAGATGTTGCTTTCCTGTTTGATAATGAAGGAATGGAGGAGGAGGAGAACAAAGGAATCTTTGTGTAGAAGGCTTGCTCCATCTGTTACAGGATGGTAAATAGGAACTCTTATCTGCTGCTGAGAGCAAACTGGAGCAAATGATCCTGCTTGCATGAGGCATAGTGTAAAAGTCTCATTTGAACTGGGGAGTTGATTTGTGACTGTCTTCCAGGAGCTCTGACTGAAAGAAGGAAGAAAAAACATATCTGTCCTTCTGTAAGTGTAGGCTGAAAAATTGCCTGTTCACATTCCCACACAAGGGAGCAATGTCTTTTGTCCTGTATAAAAATGAGCAGTTGAATCAAAAGTCCATACCTGGAGCTGTTGCCACATTGGGTGCCTGTGGACAAGCAGTGGCAGTGGAGAAACCACCAGACACAGAGTCAGGGGAACATCACTTGTGCAGGCAACCTGATGAGAGCAGTAGCCAGACCCCCATGTAATCTGCACACAAGAGAAATCTGCTTTGTTAAGGAGAGTTTGGTTTTTCATTAAAGAAATCTTCCTCTAGTCACAGTGCTCCCAGCTTTCATGGAGCCTGATGCAGGACAGCATGACTTTCTTTGTGCAGTGTCTGCACTCAGAACTCTAAAATTTTTCTTTATTTAGAATTGTTTTAAAATCTTTTGAGCTAGTAAAATCTAACACTGAGGACAGTGCAGTTTTTGTATGAGTTAGCAGGTCAAGTTAAAATAAACCACATCCTGGGATGATTTAACTTGATAATCAGGGACCCTTTGGTTGTTGAATTAAGGGAACAATTTTTTGCCCTTTCAGGAATATGCAGTGTGGGTTGGAGACTAATGACAGGAGTCTTAATCAACTCTTCTGTAATGAAAACCATTTAGCTGCTCTTAGAGAGCTTGGTAAGTGGATCTCAGGATCTAAGTGGATGGATTCACAGTAGCTAGATAAGATACTCCATGGAGTGGAATCATTGTAGAGTTCAAAGCCTTGACTATCTTTTTCTGTTTGCTCAAATGATTTAGTTATTTCCCTGGGGAAGTGACTCTTAAAATACTATTAAATTGCTATAGTCACCTTTTAATTAATCAAGAGACTACTGCACATACATATGGGTCTCTGAGGAGACAGCAAGTGCTTCTGGACATCAGTCAGATGAACCTCTGAGTTGGATCAGCATGTTGTTTTTCAACTGTTTTGTTTCTGTTCTCATTGAATCTCAAGTTGAATTAATTTACATAAAGATTTGCCTTGCTTAAATTTGTTTCTTTGGGCTCCATGACTGACAGAGTGTAAATTATTATTCCTGAACAGAATGGATTTATATTTCTCCTCTTTTATTCCTTCAAGCTCCTGGCCAAGTGAGAACCTGTTTTATTCTTTGGGTACAAATTACTTTTCCTTCTCCTTTTAGTCTGAGACTGACTTGCACTGCTGTGTCAGGATTGCTGACAAATCTAAATACCTTCTTTCAACATTATATTAGCTGCAGTTATTGCTTTGGGGTCTGACTTGGCCTCCATGGGAACAAGTTTGTTTTCATAAAATCAGAAAAAGGGTATTAGTGTTCAGCTGACCATATGATCTTCTTCTCTGAACTTTTCATTGGTCCCTTGCTTGCCCAGGAGGTGTTTTTACTGCTTCTTAAAAAGTACGATGTTGGCAAAATAAAATTCAGCTTAACCTACTGTGTTTTAATGATACTAAAGAAAATATCTTCTGAGGGATTTTTAATTTTGTGCTCTAAATTGCAACTTTCTTCTTGAGCAAATCCCCAGCAGACTGTGTTACCAAGGAGCAGGAGCATCAGGAGAATGCCCTCGCTGCTAGCTCAAGCCTGTGCCAGGGGAGCTGTAGCAGGTGGATTTGTCTGGGGCATTTCTGTCCTTTTGTCACTGCTCAGAATTCTTCAGCTTCTGTAAAACGAAGCAGAAGGTTCCTGTGCTTAGTATGGTGAGATTTTTATATTCTGGTTTAGGCTGGGTGCCAGTTAGGCAGCACACAGCATCGTTCTTACATTTCAGACCTAATCACAGCATACCAAACATCCCAAATAAATGCCAAGTGTTTGGGCGAGGAGGGGAACCAGTGATGCTTCTTAAGTCAGTAGATGAAATAAAAGTGGTTCTATTCCTAGTGTGGCATATTCCATCAAGATTTCCTCTTTGGTTTATTAATCCCATACGGGGATTTGTGGTTGCCTTGATACTGCACTGGCAGGTTTGTTAGAAAACACAGGAGAAAATTCCTGCTGTAGATCTTTCTCAAGTTCTGATTAAGAATAGAATTGTTTTTAAAACAACAACGCTATGGAAGTGCCCAGCTGTCAGAAATTCAAGTTGGCTTAAAACACAGCAGGTTGTTTTGGCCACCAGAGGCTCCTGAGAGGTTAATCCTGTGTTTTGTCACAAAAAAATCCCTGCTTTGTGTTCACCTGTGCCCTGAGATGAACCCGTGAAGTGTGTTTTCAGTCAGTGAACTTACAGCAGCCTCTTGCTTTGGCTCTCGCCTGTTGGTGTCCTTGATCCTCCAGTTGCTGTTACTCTGTCCCCCAATGCCAGCAGAGCCTATGGAAGCTTTTGGGAGGAGTGTTGCACTTGCTGAGCTAAATCCTGGCTGTTGTGCTTTAATCCCAGTCAGGGACCAAACCCCACAAGCAC
Organism: Corythornis vintsioides; assembly: GCA_025447755.1. Classification (NCBI taxonomy): domain Eukaryota; kingdom Metazoa; phylum Chordata; class Aves; order Coraciiformes; family Alcedinidae; genus Corythornis; species Corythornis vintsioides. The sequence goes on along the minus strand of JAOEGS010021003.1, from coordinate 27,635 downwards.
GCAGATGCTTGTTCATTCCTTCCCTCTCCCAATGCCATGGGGAGGAGAACTGAAACAAAACTTATGGGTTGAGATAAGAAATGGCTTAATAGCAAAAATAAATAATAATGCAAAGGATGGCAAGAAAAAAGACACATGAAAGCCTGGAAAAGACAAGTGATGCCCAGTGCAGTTACTCACCATCCACTGACTGATTTCTGAACAGTGATCCAAATATAAGTATAGTATTCCAATAGAACAGAAGTATCTACTCTAGTATCTTTCTAAATGTCTTTTGCTTATTTGCCCAGTCAAGGGAAAAAAAAAAAAAAAAAAAGGTTAATAGGGTTGTACTGCAAGTTATTTTGTTTTCTGGATGGAGTTGATGGGTTTGTCTAAGTTGACAGCTGCTTTTGATTCAGTTACATGTTCACATGATGTGAAGCTTATCTCAAGATGGGGGAACATGATTGTTTATACTGTGCTAAAAGATTGATACTATGTGAAGTGAAACATCAAAGCAGTTTCTGATGCTCTGAACTTTAAAACTCATAGCTGATTTAATTAAAAAGTAATTAAAAGGCACATCTTTCCCCACCCCTAAATACAGACCCCAAATATTCTTCAAAGCATATTTGAACGACTTGGTTATTTCCTCCCTGAGGCATTTTTTGTTACCTCTGTAATAGAAATATGTTGCTCTGAGTTGTGAAATAATAGACTATTGTAGATGTTCACTTTATAAGATGATAAAATGTCATGTTCTGTAAAAATAGCCTGGTATTGGGGGGTGGAAATAAGTCTTAAAAGTAATGATTTTTCCTCTAACAGCCAAAGTTGATGGCAGGCTTCTTGTTAGTGATTTATAGCTCCTGAAGCAGCTTGCTGAAGCACATGGTAAGGATGCTAGTATGACATTCTGGCTTTTAAAATTTATTTTCTAATTCTTTTTTTCTCCATCTCTCTTCCTCACTTGAATTTTAATGGAGGGTCCTTTATTAAACTGAGTTTGGTTTTAGCAAGGCCTTTATGGCCAATGCTGAAAAAAAATCTTGTAATGTGCAATACTGCTCTGGAGTTGTGAAAACCTGGTGGAGAGTTCAAGGTGGGAGCTCCATGCTGTGTGTCTGAATTTAACCTCTTTTCACAAGTTGTAGCCTGTATGATTTTATCTTCAGAGATAAAGCTGGAAGATACAGGGGTGAAAAAAACACCTTCCTGAAGGCATTTCACATTGGATAGTGGTTGTGTCAGAGGCAAAAGGCAGCAGAGCAGTGTGGATGATTACAAGGATTTTAGAAGCAGCATCATTAGTACTAACATTGGCATTTCATTATCTTGCAGGTATGAGCATTCCAGGGTGCTAAGTGCAGTCATGAGAAACACGGTGCCTTTCCCTGGCTGTGGGAAGTAACTGAAGAGGTTTTTTTAGGTACTTCAAAACACAAGCCTCGTTTTGTTTGGACATTTTGTAGAGGGTGCTGAGCACAGCCATGTTTCCAGTCTCCTAGATTGAGCTCTTTTCCTGTGCCTTGACTAACTTCAGTCTGAAGCAGTTATAAGAATTTTCCACTGGAAGTATGATCCTGTTAGTTGGAAGTGAGTCTTAGTCAAGAGGAGTTTTTGAGCCCTGTAGTTTGGGTGCTCAACGTGCTCCAGTTACCTTTATGAGGAGCTGGGCAGGTGGTGTGCTGGGCCCATCTCCTGGGTCAGAGGAGTGCCAGGAGCTGAACAGCAAGGAGAAAGATGGCTTGGGGAGCTCCCACTGGGAGCTAGAGCAGAGGTTTGCATGGAAACTGGGTGCTGTGGGAACTCAACCTCAGCAGGGATGGTGGCCAGATGGAGGTGGGGGGTCTGTGGCATTGATGGTAGGAGCTCTGCTGGTGACGTGGTCTGGCAGGAACCATCTGGCTGTGCTGTGAGCAGTGATGTTTGAGAGCTGTTTATGTGTGGGGAAAGGTGTGAGGGTTTCTTTTTTTTTTTTTGTCATCTTCTCTGTTTTGTTTTCTTTGTCGGGACTGGCTGGACTGGCTTTGAGCTGATACCATCAATTCAACCTTCTGTATTTTTGTTGTTTTAAACCTCTTCCTTCCTGGCTGTGATTTCCGAAGAGGTCACAAAACAATACCTGGCTGCATACAAATGTTTTGCAGATGATGTTTATCAATACCACTGACCAGACATCTGTTAAACAAGCCTACTTGTAAACATCGGAGTGTTGGGTAATTATTAACTGTAAATTGCTCCTTTTCAGTTGCTGTTCACTGGAAGATTTGAAGGTGGTTGCTGACAATGGACAGGGCGTTAAAATACTTCTCCAAATTGAAGTCTTACAACCACCGTTTGCTTGTCCCTTGCAGGCTGGGGTGGATATACTTCAGAGTTCAGGTGTAGTTTGAGACTGGATGGGAAGCACCTTCTACCAGTGTCACTGCACTGGAAATCCAACTGGCTCTCTCCAGCAGGCTTCAGGATGCTTTGGCTGATCTCCAGAGAACTTGTTTAACAGCAAATGTAGAAAGCAGGATATTATTTTTATTTTTTTTCCCCCGAGTTAACAAATACATGAAGTTTACCAGTATTTAAAATTGGAGTGTTGACACACAGTGATACTGTGTGAAAGTGGGTGAGAGACTGAGGTCTGTGAATCTGCTGTCCACTTTGGTGGTGTGTGTTTGCCAATAATAAGAAAAAAAACCCCCATGATTTAATTTTTGCCTAGACAGGCAAATGCAGAGCAGTTGCATGAAAGTGTTTGCTCTGGCACCCTTCATTCCTGACGAGAGGCTTTGCTTGTGACCTGAATTCTGGGAAGGTGTCCAAGCCCTGTGCAGGCTGAAGTGCTTATCTCTTGAGGGTTTGGTTTTTTATTATTATTTTGCACAACAGCATACACAGACCTACTTAGCAAATGTCCATGCAATTACAGCTCTGTGTCCCATTCCAAATACTCTCCCCAGACACACGCTTCCCTGCTGTAGAATTAAAACTCTCCTTCCAAGGAGGTCTTGCTCTTCAGTTCCAGTTTGTTCTTTTGCCTTGAACCTTGAGGAAATCTCATAGCTCTATTTTATTTTATTTTTTCTTCTTAACATAAAAATGTTATGTGTTAATGATATGACTTATTTTCAAGGTGACTTCTCATCTTAAATACATCTCTGGAGGGAAAAATAATTATCTGAGAAAAATAAGCCAGAGAATTGGTTTTATAGGAATATTTGCTGATTTTACAAAAGTGCATGAGGAATTTTTGCTTTTGTTCTCTGTCCACGTTATGTAACAGCAGCCTCTTGGTAGAAACTGCTGCAAGAATGGTGTTTCTGAAACTCCTAAAGCTGTGAGACAGTGGTGTGGTGTCCCTGATCTGTAGCATTTCTGAAGAGCCCTCCTGGTGCCCAGGGAGGCTGAAAGTTGTTTGTACCCAGCACAAGTAGAAGCAGAGGGGGCAGAAAGACCAAGGGCTTTGTTGTGTCTCAACACAGCCTGTGGCCATTTTAGGATCATTTGTTGCTCTGTTGGAGAGAGAACTCAACACAAACCCTTTTCTTCTCTGCTGTTGGTGGTTGGATCTCAAAACTATCCTGGCTGCCCATTTTTTATCTCTGTTTTCCCTCAGGAGAGTTGCAATCTTCTCATCCCCTCCTTTGAGGTTAGAGAACAGGCTGAGCAGAGCTCAGCTCAGCACTGAGGACGTGCAGGTGCTGAAGCTTCTGCAGGTATTCAGCAGGTTTTGCTGGTGCTCTGGCCAAAAGAAAGGCACCAGTGGGAGCAGATGCCACTTGAGGGGCATCAGGACATCCACTCAGAAGAGAAACTTGGACAATCTGTGCAAGGGAAAAGAACTCAAATCACCATTTGCCCCTTTGCAGCCATCCACGTGTGAGCCTCGTGCAGTTTGGTTTGTGAGCAGGTTGTACTGGAGACCAAAGCAAACCAGGCTTCAGTGGTTCCTTTGCATGCAAAGCACTCAAGGGGGTTTTTGTTGCCCTTTTAGAAGCTAGTGGCAGAATTTCCAGTGTTAAATGGAGCTGATGCTGGCCGTGACCTTGGGTCATTTGAGTCAGAAAATGTTTTTAGAGCAGTCTTGCTTCTTGAGAACAAAGGAGGACCTGAAAGTTTAGAAAAGTTGTGTAAATAAGGCTGTGTTTGTGAGGCCTGCAGCAGCTTGGGCACTTCATAGCAGGGACTATAGCAGGAACATTGTTTATTTTCTGCTCTGGCAGGCACCTCCAGATCCCTTCCTCTGCTCTCCTGCTGGCACTGGGCACCCTGTGAGTGTGGGGAGGGGAAATGGGTTGTGTCCATTGCTGTGCTGTTGTCAGCTCTGTGTGTTTATCTAAAGAAGAGTAAGCATCCTATGCATGTTTACTCTTGCACAGTTGTTTGATACAGTTCAGTTCTTGCCCCAGGACAGTCCAGGCTCTGCCTGTTTAGAGAAGACAGTCTGCTTTGGACTCAGAGCAGCAGAGCTGTGAATGCTCCCAGTGAAGGAGACTTGATGTTACCTTTTCCCTGGGCTTCTGTGTATTTACTGTACTGTAGAGATTTATCCCTTTCCCTTTGGAGTGGCAGATACTCGAGCTTCCTCCCCGTTCCCAAGTTGTGCTTTTCAGGGACCAAGTGCTGCAGGGCTACCTTCAAAGGGCTTTCTTGGCCACCAAGCTCCAGGGCTAGCTGGCCTCAACTGCAGGCCTGTTCTGGCAGGATTAGCAATGCCTGCTTTCCACCAACCACTTCTATCACAAGACATGGATAAAACCGGACAGATACATCTTTAATGAACTTCTAAACCTCAAAGGATTCAGGGTTTTTTTTACAGCTGGCTTTTTGTCCCATGCTTTGGTTTCCCTTGGTTGCTTCAGAATCACTGTGGGCTCCTTTCCCCAGCCCTCACAGCAGAAAATTTTTCATAGCGTTGGAGGTGATTTCCAGGGAGCAGTGGGATTTGGGAGAGAGCTTTAGGTGGTTTGTTTGTACAGAACTGATTTTCTGGAACAGTTTAACCTGATAGCTGTCAGTACTCGTGATAGATCTGGGTGTAGGTCTGTTTTGTGATGTATAGCAGAGACCAAAGGGCTCTTAACCACACTAGTTGCCTTCAGATGAAGCAAACCATGGAAAACCCTTTGTTAGGAAAAACCAGATCCAATCTGTCTTCATCTTAATCACTTCAGCAAAGGGAACAGTATATATACAAAATGTCCCTCCATTTGATGCAATCTTGGATTTCAGAGTGTGGGGAGGGAGGGTTAGAAAAGTTTTGATTTCAGAGTTTATATATGACCTGAGGTTTAATAATTTGTGATAGACTCTACGTGTCAGAGCAAAGAAGGCTATTTTTTACCACTATATATTTTACCACTTCAGCTTTGGAAACCAGGTTTCCTTTTGAGTTCTTTATTACAGATCTTAGCTGGATCATGCAAATTACTACGTTTGTCCTTAGCAGCAAGTTGATAAGAAGCATTTTATAGTCTTACCTGATTTTTAGTTGTACTCTGGAGTATCACTAAACTGTTGAGAAAAGCTGGAGTGTTTGTAGTTTCAGTAAAAAATCCTTAAAGGAGGAAAGTAGTTGGGAATAAAATAACAGAATATTCAAGTCTGTCATGTGGCTTAAGTTCCAGTATCTTCCTCATGCCTGTTTTTATGGCCAAGCTTCCTTTTCCAGGGAGGATGTGTTGCTTCATTGTCACATCTGATGACTTTGATGCTTTAAAGATGGTTCATTCTTCAGGGTGGATTGTAAACAAATGATTTATAGGCAAATCATGAAGCACAGAAGGGAACTTTTTAAACATTAAGCCTGATTAGAAAGATTAATAAGGGAAATACTTCTGAAGGCAGAAGGACAGTATGACATATGCAGTTCTGTAATTTGAAACACTTTCCAGATAAGCATTTCCCATTCTTTGTTTCTGGTAGCAGGGTTTTTTTTCCTGTTAATAGTCAACTACTGGACTTGTGAGGCTTTTGTGTAAATTCATTAAGTGTACACTTAAGTATGAAAGTCTTGTAAGGTGTGAACTTCTCTCAGTGAGTCTGTAGTGTCATAAAGGGCACGTGGTGATTTGTGTCTTTTCAAGTATACCTTTTCCAAACTCATTCTCTCTGCAGGCTCCAACTAATATTTGAATGGTGCTTATCTAGTAGACACCTCAGCTGGCCCTTTCCAGGGAGCTGACAGTTCATTCTGGTGTGGGTCTGCTTGAGTTCAGCCAGCAGAAAAATATCTCTGGAGTTTTGGTCTTGCCAGTCAGGATGCCTGGGATGGGAGAGGGCTGGATGGGGTGTGGAGAGCTTTGCAGTGCAGGGACTGGATCCTGCACTGGGGCTCGTGGCAGGGATCTGTGTTCCAGAGATGTCTTGATCTCTGGAGGAGCTGAGTCAGGATCAGCAGAGCTTGGTACCAGCTATGTGAGGATGTGGAGACAATTTACATGGGATTTTTCTTTATCATACTGTTCACTCTTGGTGCTTTGTCTCTCCCCACAGTCTCCTCTTGGTTCCTCACAGAAGAGGATTGACAGTATAATGGTTTTGTGGTTTTTGTTTTGTGTTGTGTGTGGGTTGGTTTTGGTGGTGTTTTTCTTTTGTTTGTTTATTTTGTTTTATGTTTTGAAATCAAATTTATTACTTGATGGTGTTTTGAAGGGGTGCAGTACACTGTGCAGTGCTGTGTACTGCTTGGAAGTCTTAGCATGAAGAAATTAAATGGTAACTTCAGTTTTGAATTACATGCTGTTGGGAAATACTGAATTGAATACACAGCTTCCAGTCTGAGGGTATTATCTATCTATGAAGACTTGTCTCTATTCCAGCAGTAATTTCCACTGCTGCTCTGAATTCATACTCTAATTAATACATAACCTAATAGGTCCTTCAAAGCATTTGTCATCTCAGAACAACAACTTGATCTTTTCACTAGTCAAAGTGACAGACTGAACAGGAATCTTCTTTTAGAAGAATTAAACTGGCAATGGATAACATGTTAAAAATGGCAGGAAATTAATCTTTTTGTTTGAAAGTACAAAGTAATTGAGACAAAACTACTGTGCAGTCTTTCTGCATGTATTCATATGTCACTTTTGCTACTGCCAATGGCAGCTAATGAGAGAGAAATCATGTTCCATTGTTGAAGTCCAAGCATCCATTGCTTAGTACTTGGAAAATATCAATCAGCATGTTCTCTGTGCCATGCAGAAGTCATTTGGAAACATACTGAGTCTGTCTGCCCAAGCTAGTTTATGCATGTTTTAAGAAATATTAAATACTCACTGATACCAAGCTTGCAGCAAGTGATTTTTAAGAGTTTTTTTCAGCTACACCATGGTATTAAATGTAGAGGCAAAACAAAGCATGAATTTTAAAACTCATAGTCCTTTTGGACTTTGTTGTGTAAATAAGTTTTGTTGCTACTGTTTTTTCTTGTATGGAAAGAATTAAAGGACTTTTTTTTTTTTTCTTTACTGCAACTTTGTCCTATGCCTTTAGAAAAGCTGATGACAATAGCAAGCACTTGACACCTGGGAAAAGCAGGGTTCAGACTCTTGAAGTCTGGAAAAGCCTTTCCATATTCTGTCCTGTTAGATGTGATTTGGAAAAAAAAAAAAAAGCCTTTGAGGTCTGTAAGCCTCCAGTTTAGCACCACGTTTAGCTTACTCTTTTTTAAACACTTCCTAAAATGGCTTAGCTGCTCTGAAAGGTACTTGAAGGAAAAAAAAAGGTCTTGACAGCAGTGTTTTTTTAGAAGCTTGCTTTATATGTAGCAATAGGAACACCCCTGCTTTTTGATTTGTAATGCTTTAATTTAAAGATAATCAGTGGCACCCACCAGCTTCTTCAACACTAAGTAGGTGCAGTGTGTGCTTGGTAGAAGTGGTGTCTGCCTGTGGGTGTTTGAGGATGCTGGGTCTCTGCAGGGATAAAAATGACTTTCTATTTTCTTTTTAACACACACTTTAAATCCCTTTAGCTTTTTAGCTGTCAAAGTGAAGTGGTGTTTATTTTCCTTGGCTTTCACAGTGAGGACAGACAGAGTTGCCTCCAGTGTTATTAACTAATAACAGCAACTTTCTCTTTAGGTACCCCTGGGTCACCAAGCTGCACTGCCTCCAGTTTTCTTTTTACTTACTCCACAGTACACCAAGCAAACTGGAGCACTTGACTTAACCAGTCTGTTGACTAGTTGCAGTCAGCTGCTCTTTATCTCCCTTTCCATTTCTTTCCTTGTTATGCAGTGTGAATATTCTCCTCAAAGAAAGGAGGATTGAAGTGATGTTTTTGCCATCCAGGCAGCTAGGGCTTTCCACCTTTAAGAGTAGCCCGGGAAGGCCAGGGAGATCAAACCACATTGGTTATGCCAAACCAGGCAGCAGAGTGAGCTTTTTCTTTTTCAGCAGACAGAGCCTTTCTTGGGATTGGCTTGGCTTCTGGAGAGCTGGAAGTAAAGAGGGTAGCACTCAATCTCCTGGGAATTCCTTAGCCTGGGTTGAGGAGGAGTATCTGTATGTCCTGGAGCACTGAGCACTTGTATTGGGATACAATATAAATGGATTTTTGGCTGGTATTTACTTCCCTGGGCAGTTTTGTTTGACCTGGTGAGCTGTTGCCCTGTCCAAAGAGCATCCTGATGCTGAAGCTTTTCCAGTGCTGGGAAATGCTTGTGCTGTAGGAACTGTTTGCCTTCTACTCACACCACTGGCTTCTAACTTGTCTTAATTCCACTTCCACAGCCCTCCTTTGGCTGTTTTGTTTTTGTTTTTTTTTTTTTTACTCCCTATGGTGATTTCTGACTGGGCACATCTCTTGGGTGCAGCCAGACTCCTTATTCCACCAGGGCTGGAGCTCTCCCTGGTCTTTCCCATGCTGTTGTACTGACTCAGGCTGGGTTGGGTGGATGTCTGCAGCTCAGCCCTTTAATCTCCTCCCTGCTCTACTTACTGAGCCTTTGATCCCTGGTGCCTCCTACAGCCACTCCTTTCCTTGGCAGATAGCAGCTACTTACCTACTCCATGCAGGTGCTTGCTGCTCTGAGTATTTACTCTCCGTAGCTGCTTCCTTTACCCAAATGCCAGTGTTTTGGTCTTAATCTCTGGGGAAAAGGTCAAATGGTGAGCTGAGCTTTCCTTCTAACCCAGTCTCTTTTGGGACAACCACCTAATTTGCATTCATGGAGCCTGTGTCTTGCAGAAACCTCTCTTTTTTTCAGAGACCACTGGGTTTTTCCAACCACATGAATTTGCAGGAGCCTTCACTTCCCTTCTGTGCCAGTGTAGCCCCATCCTACACTGAGACACCTGCACTTAGACATCCTACTTTGCCCAGATCTTCTCCAAGGAGCTGGGCATGGAGCCACTTGCTATGTGGGTGGCTGTGAGGTGTCCTGCTGGTAAAAAACACAGTACAGCAGGAGAAGCCTCTCCTTTGAGAGCCTGCTTTTTACCCCAGGAAAAGTTCACGCTCCATTATCTCTCCACACGTGCCTCACCCAGGGGGTTTTCTGCAGGGAAAGACACAACATTAGGGCAGCAGCAAAATGTACAAAATAGTGAGACACTCACTGACTTCAGATAACATGGGATTTTCTTCCTGTATCTTCTGATTCCCTGGGATGTAGCTACCTGTTGGTGCTTCTCTGAACCAGTGTTCCTTTCAGTCAGGACAAGGCCTGTCTCACAAGAAGGGGATTCACTCTGCTGCTGGTTGAGGAATTGGCCGAAGGTTCCATTGCTAATTGGGTTTTGAGCCTCCCAATACCTAGGAACACTTTGTAGCCTCCATTGGACACTCTCCAGTATTTCCCTTTCCCTCTTGAACTGGGCAGCCCAGCACTGGACACAACACTCCAGATGTGGTCTCACTAGTGCAGAGTAGAGGAGCAGGAGAACCTCCCTCAACCTGCTGGCCACACTCTTCTTTATGACCCCCAGGACATCACTGCCCTTCTTGGCCTCCAGGGCCCACTGCTCTCCCATGATTAATTTGTTCTCCACCAGGATACCAAGGCCATCTCCATGGAGCTGCTTTCTAGGGCTCAGTCATGTGAAGTGTAACTTGTTCTCCTCTGAAAATATCTCTTTGTCCTTGGGTTTAAAGTCCCATCATAGTCTTCATAGTGTTTTGATGAATCCTGGCTCTGTGGGACTCTAAATCTGGATTGTGCTTTCTAGGTAATAAAATAATTCCTTTATAAATGATCACACTGAAGTGTGCATTTGTGGATTTTAAAAAAACACTGGCTGACTTAAGTCAGATTGTCTCTAGTTTGGCAAAGCCTGAGTTCTTTCTCCTCCTTGGCCCTCTGGGTTAGCTTCCAATTTTTCCTTGCTTTATTGCTTGCCAGCATCCCTCCCACGGACTCATCCAGCACACAGAATATATGCTGCTGATCTTGATGAGTCTTTCCCTGTCTCCTTGTTGTGGGATATGTGGCATAAGGCCATGAATTTCCTGCACAGCCCTCAAAGCTTGCTTGAAAAGAAGAATTAATCATTTCAACGTGGATTTTTTTTTTTCCTCCCCTCTGATACTTCACAAACGTTTGCATTCCGATGCTGACTTATTAACCACAGCTCCTTCCCATCTGCAAGTGCATCACTACTCATGGTCCTGGCTTGAAGAAGTCCATTTTTTTTGTCAGAACCTTTCCCTGGAGTCTTCAGTTTGCAGGCTAGGTAACTTTCTGCTGGGAATTACCTCCTGACTTCTGAAACTTGTAGCATTCCTAGAGTCTTGAGACGTGGAACTCCACAGATTACTAGTTGCAAAAACCACCTCCTCTTTCTGTGTTTCTTTTGAGTCTGCTTCTTGCTGGTCTTGTTGGGGTGGGATTCAGCTCTGGAGTAAAAAAAAATCCTGTGTGCAGGTGTGGGAATGCATCTCCCTGTCAGTGCTGGCCCTGGAGCTGAGTGTGATTCATCTCACCACCCAGTCAGCTACAGGTTGGGATTCAGTTGCTTCAACTGGAGCTATCTGTTGTCACTGGGATGTGCATCTTGCCTGGTCTCCTGCTGCCACTTGCAGGTATCCTGCTGAATCTCTGCCAGCCCTGTGCATGTGCCTTGAATGCACTTCTGAGAGATGGCCCTGGGGTCACCTGGTGGCAGTGGCTCCTCCTGACTCACTGCATCACCTGGCATGGGAGTGAAACTAAGTGCTTTGCTCCAGATCAGTGTCTTGTGTCCCAACCTGTCCTCTTCCCAGCTCTTTCCTCTGTGTAGTACAGACTGTCTGCTGATCTGGTTAGATCTACAACTTCTGTGTGCCTCACGTGGCAGACAATGCAGAGGATCCTGCATATGCTTGTTTCACTTGCAGATGGGAATCTTCATGACCCAGCAAACCCTTAATTACTATCAGACCTCAAGTCAGCTCCCCTAAAAGGAGAGAACCTGCCACGAGCATCATCTCTGGATATTTTTGTACTTAAAACTCTTTTTCAGGGCAGGGGTGGAACCTGTTCCTGCCAAGCCAGAATGACTTGAGAGGTTCCTCCTGCTGTTCATGTTTCCTTTGCTGGGCTACTTCCAGTTCCTGCAGCCAGGGATCTTCCAGGCCCAGCCTCACAGTTGCTTGTGAAAATATTGCAGCAGAACACCTAGAAATGCTCATGTTCTGTAGTGTGAGAGGAAGACAGTACTGTGTGGAGAAGAATATACTGATGATAAAACCATAAATGACTTGGTTTGCTCTAAGGTTTGGTTTGGTGGCTGTAGAGAGCAAGTTGAGGTGATGCTGCTCAAAAGGATGGATGCTTTTTATTTCAAGAGTAAGCAGCCCATGCAGTGAGCACCATCTCTGAAACACTGCTACATGTGTCTCCATCAGCATGTGGTGCTGACTTGTGCCTGCACTGCCTTTCCCCACTGCTTCCTTGGTTCTTCCTGGGCTCCACCGCTCTCCCTTTGCACTTGCAGCTGCTCCAGAGACACTCAGAAGAATTTATAATGGACAAACACACCATTTCTCTGCAGCTTCTCCCTCTGCTGCAGCAGACAACTGCTGGCTGTAGTTCTGAGAGTGGGCAGAAGTGTTTTCTTGCTATGCAGTGTTGTGAACCTTAGCTCAGGCTTTTTCACATTCCTCAAACTTCTGATCAACCTGCAAGTGGCTGTTGCTGTTTGCCACAGTTTGTCAAGAGATACTTGTGTCCTGTAGAGGTTTGTGTTCTTTGGAAGCAATCTGCAGATTTTTGGTGCAGATTCAGTGCTTGAATGTGCTGTGTTTGCCTCCTGCTTGAATGTGCTGTGTTTGTCCACTGAAAGCATTTTTAATACCATTCCCTAGCCTTATTTCCAAATAAATTTCCTGAAACCCATTACTTGGTGGTTGTGTTCAAGTTCATAGCAAAGCTTCTCACCTACACTTGCTCAGCACTTGCAAGGCATGCAATTAAAGACTCCTAGATTAAACCTCATTTCCTTCAAATGACATGTAAATCTGAACAGGCTCTTCATTCCTTGGTGAGTGTGAGAGTGGAAAATACTGACTTTCTCTATTATCCAGCTGCAGAGGAAATAAATGAGAGGCCTCTTCAGGGGCCAGGTGTCCCTTGGCAGCATTTTGATGGTTTTTGTTTCTAATAAGCAAGCTGGATGTTGGGAGTTTCTGAGCCTGGGGAGAGTTGTTCTGTTATTTACAAATCGAAATGAGTATTGCTGAGCTTTTTTGTCTCCTCTTCCTTAGGCTAATCCTTAGTTTTTAGTCTCACTGTACTGGGTTTGTTCAGTGCATTTGCTACTCCATTAGCACAGAGTCACTTCAACAGCTTGGATCAGGACAGCAAATATCAGTGAGGTTTGGACACAGAGATCACGTTTTGCAAACAGCTGTTGTGCTGGAAAACTGCAGGAGCCCTTTCAGCAGGAGCAGTCTTGCTGAACTGAGGCTCTCAGAGCTGGAAGGTGGTGTAATGTTAGAAAAGTTGATGCAAAAATCAAGAATCCTATGGCTGATAACTTGGTATTTAAAAATATCCTGTTAATAGATGGGACTTGCTGTAAACTGAAGCACAGGAATGCTGAGGTGATGGGTGCAGCAGTAACATTTCCTTGATGCTAGAATATTGAGAAAGAGTTTGCTGCAGTTGGGTGGAATCTTGATCTGCTTATGAGTAAGGAGCCTCTGCAGAGGAATGTAGGTTGGATTGATAGGTTGAGGTCAGTTGTATGAGCATCACTTGGGCTACAGCCACCCCAGTCAATGCTCCAGGTCTGGGAGTCATCCTGGCCTGCATCAGAAATAGTGTGCCCAGAGGGACCAGGGAGGAGATTGTCCCTTTGCACTTGGCATTGGTGAGGCCACAGCTGAAGTTCTGTGTTCAGTTTTGGGCACCTCAGTACACGAAAGACATGGAGGTGCTGGAGCAGGTCCAGAGAAGAGCTGGGAGATAGTCCAGAGAGAACTGGGGCTCCTTAGTCTGAAGAAAAGCAGGCTGAGGACAGAGCTTGTTGCTCCCTACAACTGCCTGAAGGGGGGTTGTAGAGGGGTCGGCTCTGGTCTCAAAAATTAACTGGTGACAGACCAAGAGGGAATGGCCTCAGGCTGCACCAGGGCAGTAGAATTTTTTTTTCCACTGAAATGTTTATCAGGCCTTGGAACAGGTTGCCCAGGAGGGTGGTTGAGCCACCATCCCTGCATGTGTTTAAAAGCCACATGGATGTGGTGCTTGGGGATATGGCTGTGTGGTTTGGATTGTGTAGGGTTAATGGTTGGATTTGATGATCTTAAAAGTCTTTTCCAACCTGAGAGGTTCTATGAACTAACTAAAACAAGAGCAGAACTCCTTGGCAGTGTTCCACCTGCCTGTTTACATGCACACAAATTCCTTCCAAAGCCTTTTGAAACAAGGTTGGCTGCAGGTGTCCTGCGTGGGCAGGGGAAAAAACCCAACTAGCTGTGGCTGATGGACTCCTGAGATGTGCCAAGCAGGAAAGGACTGCAGCTTCAGAACTGGCATGCAGCAGGGTTAATTCTGTCAGAAAATGTCAGTATTTCCTACCCAGTTTCATCCTTTAGTGGGTTGGGGCAGGGAGATGAGACTGGTGTAGGAGGGGACAGTGGTGTGGGAGTCTGCGTGGTGCCTGCAACTCTGCTGGGTGCAGAGGGTGTTTGGAGAAGCCATGTACCAGGGCAGGCTCCTGGGCTGGCCTGTGTGTGGGCTCTGGAACCAGAAACACCACAGGGCTGTGTGGGAGGCTGGCTGGGAGGAGGTGTGTGTTCATTTCTAGTATAATTATGTGGCCATGTAAAACTGGAGTACAAAGAAGGGGAGCGAACACTCTCCTTATGTTACCAGTGACATAAAGATGTTGCTGGTTTTGCTCAGTGCCTTTCCTTAGGGTAGGACTAGGCCTCTTTTACTAGAGATGTGGTATTACCCAGTCCAGTGAAGCCTGTCAGATGTTTGGGGCTCTAGTTAATTTTCCAATAATGTTAATTAGTTAGATGGACCGGATTGAGAAATGGCAAACAAAATGTAGCTTACTGAAGCAGAACTGGGAGGTGTGGTGGCATCTCCAGCTCTACACCCCACAGCATTATCTTTCCTCAGGATCACTGGTGTCCTTTGTAGTTTGCTTGTTTGGGTTGCCTCTGTTCTTTTTTCTGAAATGCTGGTTTTACAGTAACACTTTGCATCAGAACAGCCATTTGATGAGAAGTGTGTACTAAGTTCCTTTTAAATCTCCTGTGCTTCCACACTTTGATGTTGCTATATTATTTTGCCTAAAAACATAGGAAAAATGCCTGTCTGCTCCCATGGGGCACCAGCTTGGGACACCTTGGTGTGTTTATAAAGCCTCTGTAAGTACCTGCACTGATTTTCATTAAGATTCACTAACTAATAAATGTCTGTGTGAACAACTCTGCTGATTTCATTAGGACTTAACTAATGAATGGTTCTAATAATCAAGGGCCAGGCTCTGCTGTCCTGAGAGAACTTTCTTAGGCTCAGGGGATGCCTTGTAGCTCCTGTGCAAGGGTGACCCTTTTTACCACACCACTTTAACTTTCAGCATTCATAGCACAAGGGGGTGATTTGTTGTGTGCTCAGTGAGAAATAGAAAACTGAATTCCTTCTCCAGCTGCTGTTGTCTGCAGTTCTGAGGGCTGGCCCTGTAAGATGGTGTTGCCTTTCCAGGATGCAGCAGAGGAAACAACCCTGGCTTCCTCTCCCCCTGCCCTGCCCCATGCAACTTGGCATCACACAAGAGGGTTTTTATACATGAGCCAGTGGTTTGGTTTTTTAATTGGAAGAGTGTTTGTCTTCAGGTTGCACAAAGGAGAAATTGGGTTGAAATTGGGCTCCATTTCAGTGTCCTTTGCCCATATGGGTTTGGAGCAGAAGAAAAAACCCTTTTTAATCCATATTTGATTGAGGTGTGTAAAGCTGCTGCCCTTCACACGTGGCAAGTGTGCAGTTGGAGTTGTTAGTGGATCTGTGTTACATACACTCAATGAAGAGTGGATGGGAACTGGGAACTGCCTGGTGGTGTTACAGGATAACACCTCTGAGTTCCAGTTATGTTCTTATTTATTGCAGCTGTCACAGAGATTCCCCTGGACTATAGCTTTAGGAGTGTGTGTGTCTGTTTGTAAGCTGAAATTGATAAACTTCTGATGAGATGAGTGTATCATTCAGTAACATAAGTTTATAGGCATAGCTTCCACTTGAGTGATGTTTTTTGGTTGTGTTTTTAAAGCTTTGTTTTGGTCCCCTGTCAAAATGGAGTTAATATCAAGTTGCTTGCTTTATTTTGCCTCCACAAAATGTGAAATAAACTGCAAATTCTTAGCATTTTCTGTCGAAGTACAGGAAAATGTTAACATAAGTGATTCAGGAACTTTTAATAAAAGGCAATTAATCTGTTGTTTTGCTTGGCAGAATTTGTTTACTTGAGGAAATGTTGATTTTACTCTTTACAGTTTATCCCATGTTTTGTCTGTAAGATGACCCTTCCTTTTCAATGTGCTCTGGCTTCTGAGAGTGTTTTTCCAGAGGGTGTGCTGGGTTCTGATTCTCCCTATTCTTAATGGTAAAAAGGGTGGTTGGTTTTTGGTTGGTTTTTGTTTGGTTTTGGGTTTTTTTTATTAAAAATTCTGGTACACTCTCTTCTCCTCCCACCTGAAGTATCAGCTCTGACAGATCTTCATCAGGAGCTTCATGATGACATTTCCTGAAGCAGAAGCTGGGCATGAGGAAAGGTGGAGCAGCAGCAACATTTCCTTGTGCCTGGAACATCCTGCCCATAAAAGCAGGGAAATAGCTGTTTGGAAAGAGAAAAAAATAACAACTTTTGAACTTTTGGTTGTAAAATCAACACATTCTCCCATTTGCTGCTTAAGAACAAAGCATGTAATCTTTTCCCCCCTTCCCTGGTTTCCTGGTGGCTGTTCTCCAGCATGGCAAAATAACAGCATCAGGTTGTAGGCAAGCAAGCCCTGTTCTCCCGTGCAGCCCTGGATGCTGTTCTTCTGACCTTTCCTCAGAAGAAAAGTTTGTTTATCCAGGTTTTCCAGTGGGAGAGGCATTAACTGTGTTCCAAAGGCTTCTGTTCACACCTCCTTTGAAAGCCAACCCGTTGTGACCTCCTACTCCCTTCTCCTCTCTCTACCATGTCCTGCCAGCACTGGTATCACCCCACTCTTGTGTTGGTGTCACTAAAAACACCCCAAGTGTCTGACTGGAACAAGTGCCCTGTAATTCTGCAGTGACTCGTGGCCAGAGAATTGCCTGCCCTGAGACAGGCATTGAGACAGGTTGGGAGGGAGCAGCACATTTGCCTCATAAAACCACCTGATCGAGGTGATCCTGCTCCTTCAGGGGGGCTGGACTAGATGATCTTTGGAGGTCTCTTCCAACCCCTACCATTCTGTGATTCTGTGAAGATACTTTGGCTTTTTTTGGTGTGGGGAGGAGATGTGTGCTCTTTAATAAAGATACCAGTGGTGGCTTTTAACTTTTCACACACACACAGAGGTTATTGTTACAGGATTTTGAGACCTTTAAAATGCAGATTTTATATGAAAACCAGACAGTTGTACTTCCTGAATTGGGTGGGATTTTGAGATGAGGTAGAGGAGGGCTTTTTCCCTTCAGAAAAGTCTCAAATATGAGATCAGCACCAAGTTGACTAAGAGAGAGACAGGAACTTGTTGAATTTCTTTTAGAGAACTGTGTGTTCCTCAAACAAGGGACTTCCCTGTATGATCAGGATTTGCTTGAGGAGACTGTGAAGCTTTCTGAACAGCATGGATTTCCCTGCAGTGTTTGTGATGAGGGGAAAATCTGCCAGGGTTGTGCTGTATTTGAAGAGCCAATGTATTGATGCTTCCTAGAAGAGAATTCTTACTCTGCCTTTTTGAAGAGATTCAGGGTTTTTTTTCTTTCCTGTAGAAAAATACAAACAAAAATGACTTGGTTGATGGGACTGTGACTGTATGCAGGCTGAGCCTTTAAACACCAGCCCTGAAGCTGAGCCTGCTTAAATAAAAATAGATAAATAAATAAAAATAAGCAGATGACAAAAAAATCTTTGACCTCCCCAGTCAAGCCTGTTTGAATCTCATGGTGAAAACCAGCATATCACTCAGCTTCTGCTGAGACAGGACCTGTGACTGGGCATGTCTCAGGTGAGAAGTGCCAGAAGTGACCATGACTGCACACCTTGGCCTGGCAAGGGGCTTGTTTTTCCCACACTGCTTCCCCAGGAACTGCTGGTTGGTTTCCAGTGCCAATTTGACTGTAAAAAGCAGATATCTGCTGGAGTGTGTTGGGATTTCTGCATTGCAGGGTCATATGCAGATGCTGTGAGGTAATGACCCAGGGTCATTGCTAACTATTCATAGCTCAGGCTCCAGACCACACTTTCTTTTCAGGATATACTGATACTTTCTATATGAGATCTTGTATAAGTTTGTTTCCTCACTGTTGGCTAAAAACTCCAGTTTTGTGGTACAGGTCACAAAGAGGCTGGTAACTCAGTTCATCAAACCCCTTATCTGCTTAAATAGCCAGCAGTCAAAGCTCATGTCTCCTGGACAGGACACCTGAGGGAAGTTATTTGCTGTTTGTGATGTTTCTTGCATCTACTTTTACTGAAATTTTCAGAATTGAAACAGCTATGAAATGTTACTGAAATAATGTAATGTTAAACATGCCATAATATGGGTGGGGGAGTAAAAATCTGCATAAAAGCTGCTATATCTTTGGGGATGGAATCTCATGCCAAGCCTCAGATGCTGCTTTTCATATAGTTGCTTTTCTCTTTAAACAGACAACTGCCTTCTTAAAACTGGGTCACATGCCAGTAGTTGAAGTGCAGCCATATAGGGTATGACAGGGTTAGTAACTGGGGCTTTTCAGAGGTGAGGTCATGATAAACTTCAACTTCAGCAGCAGTGTTCATGTCACCAACAAATACTTTCCTTTTTCTAGTCTCCCTCTCACAATGCCTGCACGTTAACTGTGTTTATATTGCCTCTGTTTGAAGGCAAATAATTTGTTCAAGGGAATAAAGAGGAGTTAGAGTTCTCATTCTGTTTCTGTGCTGCTTTAAAAATACTCACCATATAAGCATCTGAGTGTTTACATCAGGGAGGTCAGGCAGGAGCCACAATGCTCTGCTCCACTCTTTGTCATTCAGTGCTTTTGTTGGCATGCCAAGTGTGAAGACACTTGGGAAAACCTGGAAATGGCCAGAGAATAATAAGTATTTGCTTATTCACTGGAATGTCTGTACCTTGTAAAATGATGCTGAACTGATAAGATGTGGTAGTTGGGCAGGGATTGATGTACCCACTGTGGAAGTGCCCTGGAAGAGAGACCACTTGGCATCACAGATAAAAAGATTTTCCTAGACCTCTAGCACACAAACTCATAACCACAGGGCAGATCAACTCCAGGGCAGTTTTTGCAGGCAGATGTGGTCACCCCATCTCAGGAAGGGCTTGCTGCAGTTAATTACCCCTCTCTAAAATGAGAGGATGGAGCAGCTACTTTAGGAGAGATTAAGGGGTGCAGGGCTGCTCCTCACTTGGGAGAAGAAAAAAGGAGGTTTAGGAAATCACAAAGGTGATGTGCAAGCTGAAGGTGAAACTCTTAGTTCAGGTCCTGCTATATTAGGGTGAAGGGGCACTGGAGACAGAAGATAACTTTTCTTAACAGTATTAATAGATTAGCTTAAAGCAGATGGCAATACTTCTTCACACTGCAGCCATGAATTTCTGGAACTTGCTGCCACAGGAGTTCTAGAGATGGGTGGCATTGGCAGGTTCAGAGAGAGTTTACATGCAGGGAAAGACACCAGGTCCATAAATGGACACTAAACAAACTCGGAAGGGAGGTGCCCTCTGAATTCCTGCTCCCAGCACTTGTGGCTGCCAGCAGAGGCTGCAGAAAAGGCTCATGTGCTTGCTCAAAATAGCCTTTCTTTTTGCTGCAGAACTCCAGGCTGGGTGCACCATACACCTGACCCTGGAGGGAGGGCACTGCTTCTCTGGCTGGCTTAGGAGGTCACAGGCTCTTCTTGAACTTGCTCTGTCAGGATAATTATTGAAGACTCAGGTCAGCTTAGAAAAATACCAAAATCTTTTCCTAAAAGCAAAATTGCTTCCTTGTCTTGTGTCACTGACAGAGTGGGAACTGGATTGCTCTGAGTGTAGAAAGTAAACAAACAAACAAAGGTAGCAGAGAGGACACAGATTATTCTGCCCACATCCATCCTGACAGAAAATTCCCCTTTCCCTGAACCAGAAAGCAACCTGACAGGAAAGCAGAAATTAAGAGGAGCTTGGTTCTCTCTTCCCCAAGAGATGCCAGAAGTTTTGTGAAAGTAGATTAGCTGGAAGAGAGACTCCCTAAGCAGAAGCCTATAGTAGCAGTTTGGGGAGTCTCAGGGACCCTGAGGAAACAGCCTGATGGGTTTGGGGTTTTTTTTCTTTGTTTGTGGAACTTTTTCTCAGGCCCATCCCATAGCAGCTTGCAGGCTGTTGAGTGTAGAGCTTTCTCACTGCATCCAGGGCTGGATTTGG
This sequence comes from Corythornis vintsioides, assembly GCA_025447755.1. Taxonomy (NCBI): domain Eukaryota; kingdom Metazoa; phylum Chordata; class Aves; order Coraciiformes; family Alcedinidae; genus Corythornis; species Corythornis vintsioides. The sequence continues at coordinate 7,622 of JAOEGS010021003.1, read as the reverse complement.
CAGTAGCTGTGAGACTTGGACTTGATCTAAGTCCCAGCTGTGATGTGATTCTTCTTTTTAGGGACCACAACTTGATTTGCAGTTGATGTGAAGTGTAATCTGGGGCAGTTTTAGTTGCATTCCCTGAGGATTCATGCTGAGCTAATCTCTTGGGGGGTGGGGTGCTTTGCACTGAGCATGAAAAACAGACAGTGCTGCTCCTCTAAACATCTGCAGCACAATAAATAAGTGAGACGTGCAGGGGAGGTGGAGGCCATGAAGACAAAAACCATCCTCAGCCCTTTTTAGTTGAGAGGAAGCTCAACTGTGAAGAGGCATTGCATCATGAGTTCCAGTCAAAGACCAGCTACTCCCCTTGGGAAAATGAAAGCACTTGCCTCATTTCCCCTCTCACTGGCAGCTGTTGCTTAGGAATTTCATTGGAGAAGGAAATGTTGCTTTGGGTTGACCTGAGGAATGGCTTTACTATGATGGGGTGTGCTCTGAGTGTTGGGAAGGACAGGGTGATTTTCGTGGGAGTTAACAGCTTGGAGTCTAATTAGTGTTTTGGACCCTCACGTCAATTTATCTGGTTTCTGATGTATTCAGCTGTCTCCTTGAGATGAGTTTGTTGTGTTTGAGCTGGGCTGAGGAAGTAGCAAATAACATGGGAAGCAGGGAATGGAAGGAAACCAGGAGCTGTGATGAGGAAAACACACTGAATTAGGCTGGGATAAATTTACCTGCTGAGATAGCAAAGTGGAATTTGGACCTAAGTAGGAGTCTTGTTATGAGGTGACAAGTAAAGAAGGAACTGTTGAGCAGAACTGACAGGATGAGGGGTTATGGCTTCAGACTGGAAGAGGGGAGATTTAGATTGGAAATAAGGAAATTCTTCATTTTGAGCATGGTGAGACACTGGAACAGGTTGCCCTATCTGAGCCCAGATCAGAACCCAGGGTATTCTGCCTTCCTGCTCTCTGTTCAGACCACACCTTTGTTTTTATAGCTATGGGGGAAATAAGTCCACTCCAGCATGTCATTTAGTAAAATACCATCTGGGAAAAGCAGAACTAATCCCCAAAGAGCTAAAATCAGACAGTTTAAAATTGGGAGACAGAAAATGTTCAGCAGATTATTCCTGGCAAATGAAAACCTCTTTTGCAGTCCCACACCATTTGTGCTCATCTTTAGGGTTGTCTCCAGCAAACCAAAGTTCCTGCAAAGGTGTGTGGTGTCCAAAAAAAGTGAGTGGTGTGCCACTGAAGTCAGGGAAATCCTTTCTTAGGATAAACTGCACTGGGATGTGCTTGTCTGGAGGGACTGGGATGCTGTGACTTGGCTGTTCGTCCATCCAGTAAACGGACGTTGCCATGGCCAGATGTCCCCTGAAAGCTTCAGGCTGCTTCAAAGCTTCTCCCTTTCCAAGTGAAAGTCTGAAAGCATCAAAGCTGAGAGCTGAAAACCCCTTTCATACTATATATGGCCTTTGTGCCAGTGGCAGAAACCGGAGTGTATTTATAACGCTGCAGGAATACGGATTGGGAACAAATGTTTGTTTGGCTCAAAGCCAACTCCAGGGATGGGTTTTTACTGCTGCGTGGAGCTCATAAAAGCACCAGTTGCAAAAAAAAATAAAATAAATAATTCTAATCAGGCCTTCCCTGTGGAAAAAACTCCCATGAATTTGGTGTAATATTATAGAGCTAGGAGAGCTCCGCGTGGTGGTTCATGTAGTAGGCAGCTGAGCATCACCTTGGAACTCAAGGATGCTCTTGGTTGTTGGCACATGTGGGGGTTGTTGGTGTTACTCCTTAGTGTTGCTGTCTTCATATGTAGTCTTAATTTGTTGAGAAATCTTGGGCCCTAAGTAATAAATCTTGAAGAATGCAGCCGTGTTCCTAACAGCATTGCACTGACCTGAGCAAACCAAGCCATAAAATGAGCTGTTTTACATGCTGCTGATAAATATTTGAATTAAAACAGTTGGGGGGGGAAAAAAACCAACCCCAAAAAAAGCACACAAATGTCTTGGGTATGTTGATTTAACCATTCAGTCCAGGTGTTCTGTTTGAGTTGCCTACCACGTTGTTCATTTCTGCTACTGTACAGCTAATTGCTGTATGTTCAGCCTCTGTGGAATAATTACCATTTGGTAGTAGTTACTCATATCCAAAGTCAGAAAATAATTGGGTTTTTTTTTTTTGGTTTTACTTTTTAAAGCCTCTGTTGTTGTTGCAGGATGTGGAGAAGGAGAGAGAACCTCATGTTTATCTCAGTAAAGAAGAAGTGAAAGAGAAGATACAAAGCTATAATTCATCTGTCACAGATAAATTGAAGATGACCTTGGTAAGTTTTGCATAGGATCCTGTAATTTTTTTATTGCAACAGTTGTAACTTTTTGGTGCATTGTGAATCATTTTATTCTCAGCATCTGACATACAAAACTATCTCTGTTTTAATGACTTTGTAAGAGGCTCTTTCTTAGATCTGAAAATGAAATCTCACATCTGAAATGTTGTTATTCATGTGGCTGTTTTATATGGCTCAAAACAAACTGTAGTAGAAACAAATGCATCTGACATTTTAAACATGCTTAAGATAAGCTCTCCCTTGAAACCAAGATGTTAATTTGTCAGCTGAAAACACTTAGCTGGTGGATGTGAGGATATATTTATCTTGTTTCTGTAGAGAAACTTGTCAGGTATTTCTCTGATAAAGGTGCTCAACCAGTGAGAACAGTTAAAACATCCAGTATTTATTATAGGAGACTTAATTTTCAGAGTAGCTACACAGGTTTTCAGCAAATTTTGGAATTCCAGTGTGTCCTACACCATGTAAGTGTGACTATGGACTAAAAAAACTGCTGTGGGTGTTTGCATTTGGGTCGGGACTTACTGTGCCTAAAACCAGATTGTCTGTGGTCTCCCAGCTCAGTAAGGCCCTATCAGGTTTGCCATTTTGTATTTCAGACACATTCAGAATAAACCATTTGAAATGTTGATTAGGTTGCCATTGATCCTGCTCATCTTTTAACTGCAACTGCATCTAAATAACTCAGACTCAGCATGGCTGAAAAGTGGGAGGTGGTAACAGATTTTAAGCAGAAATACAGAAATTAAAGATACCTTGGCCACCTTTGTCACCGCAGAGCTCTCTCCTATCATAGTTTGCTTGGCTAATAATCTCAAAATCCAGTAGTTAAGGAGAACAATAAACAAATCCAGTAGCTACACCAGAAAGCATAAAACACGTGAGGTACTGAACCAGCCTTTCCCCACGAGAGCTGCTGTGTCACAGTGACCTTTGGGTGGCTGTTCTGTGGCCTCCACCGCCTTCTTGCCATCGGCTGTGGCTGATCCCCACCCTTGGCTGCTTTCCTCCCTCTGCAGAACGCCGATGGGATTTACACTGGATTCATCAAAGTCCAGCTGGAGCTCTGCAGACCCATCACTGTGCAGTCTGGCCAAGGCAGTTGTGCTCACAACAAGAACGAAACTGCTTTTTACTTGCCCGAGGGCTGCGTCAACACCCTTCACATCAGCAGCACCAACACAGTCCAGGAGGTCATCGAGGCCCTGCTCAGAAAGTTTGTGGTGGTTGACAACCCTGCCAAGTTTGCACTTTACAAACGTTGCCACAAGGAAGACCAAGGTATCAGTTGGTGGGGTGTTTTGTTTGTGAAGTGGTTTGGGGAGGGAGTTGTGCTGTGGGGTGGAAGAACTCAGGGAAGGGTGGTGAGCAACTTGCTCTCTCTTCTTTTTTGTATTTTATTTTCCTCTGAGGAAAAAAATAAAAGAGAGTAAATGATCTGGGGATGTTTCAGGGTAATTCACAAAAGACAAGAGAGAGAATAAATGGTCTGGGGATGTTTCAGGGTAATTCACAGCCCAGTAAACGATCCACACGGATCTCCCCTGCCCTTCAGTCCAGTCTATTTTATGTAAAGTGTCCGCTCATCAGTCTCTAAATGCTAGTAGCTTGATACACTCCAGATCTGGGAGATGAAATTACAGGACAGATCTTTTGTTAACAAGAGTAATATTGATGGCTCTGATACCTAAAGTCCCCACAGTGCCAGATAGCTCTGTTTCACAATTCAGGTTGTGTAGTGGTGTATTTTATTCCACGGTGAACTTAGTCCTGTGGTCTGTTCAGCTCCTCCCTGTAAATGCTTAAACCCAGTACGTAGGCTAATGTACAGGCAGCCTGTAGAATACATACATTCTGTGGCTCCTGACATTGTCTAACACGAGCTGATGGCTCCAAGTGTATGAAACATCATTAGTGAAGGTGCTAAGTAAGTAACCCCTGTGATTTCTTCTTCCCTCTGCTGCAGTTTATACCTGCAAGCTGTCAGACCGGGAACGTCCCCTCTACCTGCGCCTGGTGGCAGGGCCCAAGACTGAGATGCTGAGTTTTGTTCTACGAGAGCACGAAACTGGAGAGGTCATGGTATGCTGGGCTCACACTGGCTTGCTGTCTGGGTGTTTTAATTTCAGGGTCAGCAGGCTCCTCTTTGATCTGTGCTGACATGATCATAGGGTTTTTCCTTCTTCTTCTGTTTACTTTGTGCCTTTCGTACATGTTTTATTTGTGGTCAGGCTGACCTGTTGTTTGAGGTGCCTGTTGTCTTGGGTGTCTGAGGTTTGGTTTAAGAGCACCATACTCAGTTAATGAACCCACGACCCTTCCTTCTGTTTCCCTTTCCAGTGGGAAGCCTTCAGCATTCCTGAGCTGCAGAACTTCTTGAGGATACTGGACAAGGAGGAGAACGAGCAGCTGCAGGTGCTGAAGAAACGTTATGCAGCCTACAGGGACAAGCTTGAAGAAGCCCTGGGTGGAGTGTGGAAACCTGGTTAAAAACTGGGGGCCAGAGGAGGCTCAGGAGAAATGCTACCAACTGCCAGCCTAGCATGCCAAACCCAACGTGCAGAGAGCAGCAGGGAGTAGTTTTCTTGATTCAGAGGACTGGTTTGAGATGCCGGGGTACCTGAATTTTGCTCTAGACTTAGTTCCATAAGCCAGGTCACTTAGCATCTTGCACCCACCAGTAAAGGGATTCTGCATGTTTGCAACCCCCTCGTGTGCCTAGAGAGTTTTCCCAAGTTATCTTGGTGCAAGCTGTGAAACTGTAATCCATTTTCTAGGATGCTATGAAATTAAGATTATTTTATTTTATTTTCTTCTTTGCTTTAATGGTAGCTTTACAGGTAAGGATGTGCAAATTGATGGGATAAAATCTATATAAATTAATAAATCATCTGGACAAGAATTAGTTGGAGCACTAAGGTGAAATTGATTTGCACTACCTTTCTGTTTTCAAATAGTTACTGTATAATTTCTGAGAGAACTGCTATAGATGGAAGGCATATGGGATCCTGTGGTTTGTTCTGTGGAATGTGTGGAGGGCTTTAAACTGGTTTTTCTGGAGAAGGTGAAGAGAAAGTTGACAAGAAGGTAAGAGGTGAGGAAGGAGAACTAATAGCTGACAGAGGAGGAATGGTGTTAAATGGACATAGTATTTATACAGAGGACAGTTAAAATACTAATTCTACAAGATTAAAGTTTTAGGATGTTATAATATTGTGAATAAGTTTTATGGGTTTTTAACTGTGTAAATCCACACTGGAAAAGAAATGAATAGAAGCAAATGGGAAGGAATGAGAGGCAAAAGCCAAATAAGAATGGAAATGGAGCTGCACATACAAATTCTCATTGCAGAAGCTAGTTCCATAAATGTATGGGGGGGGGGGTGAAAAGTGCAGCAAAACAAAAGCTGCTCTACTTGAATTCTGAAAAGTGGTCAAAGTCTCAGAGAAGTCTGTGAGAAATGCCTATCTGCAGGAGTTTAGACATGAATAAGCTATAGGTCTTGCATTTGGTCTTCATTGTAAGTCAGACCTTTCCTCTGGCTCAGCAATCCATTTTTAGGCTGGATAATTTTGAATTCTCATATCTGAAAGACAAAAATAGCTCCCTCTGCTTCTTTGTTTGTTACAGGCTCAGTCAGGCAAGGAAAAAGCAAATCTCTTATTCATGTTTCCAGCTTAGTGGAAAAATAACAGTTACTGGCCATGTTGGTGATTGAACTTCGTTAACTGTTAGTTCTTCAGAAAGTTGGTTTTTCCTTCTGATTTTTTAATTCTTCATTGAAAAACTGATCACCAAATTCTGCAGACTGCTGATTTACTTGATTTAAAAGTAGAAAAAAAAAAAAAAAGCACGTAGCAAGAAAACTTTTTACTTTACTGTAAATATAATTGTTGTTCTTTCAGAGTTATTTATCTAAAAGAAAAAAAAGCATGTTCAAAAGAAACCAAAGAAGTGGGTGTGCAATAGAAGCAGGAGGCAGATTTGAGTAACTGATACTTCAGTCATGATCATGCCAGAGAGGAAATGAGTGTTATACAGGGGAGGTGGGGAGGAGATGGAGCAGTGCTGATGGTTTTAGAGCAGCCCAAGTTGGTGGGATTTGATTTTGGTTTTCCTTTTCCCTCCCTTCTTGGGGTGTTTGTTATAAATTCCCAAGGAATTGTTAAAACTTTGGTGACATCTAATGGATAGTGGGTGAAACTCCAAGATGCTTCTGTTCTTCCCCTTAATTGGATGGAATTGTGCCTTTGTTTCCTTTCTTGGGTTTTTAAACTCTTCACAGGTTATGGTTTGGGGTTTATTTTTAATTTAATTTAAATATATTTTTTCATTTAAAAGAATTTTCAAGCTTAATGAGACAATCACGATGTTTTCAAGTGCTAAATTACCAGTAGGACTAACTATAAAGTATCTATAAGGCATATCTTGTTGGTTTGTTGGTTTCTTTTCATTTCACATGTAACATCTTAGTGCATGTGTTGGGTTTAGCAACGTTATCCTCAAGTGAGACACTTTATAATGGTTCAGGGAACTCTTTCTGTGTTTTGCTACAGCTTGTTTTTCTGTGAATGCAGCAGCAGGTCAGTGGCTATTCTGGTGACATCTGCTTTCTGTATCTAACCCAGAGCTGTGGAATCATCACCTTAATTGCTGTCAGGATCAAACCATTTGTTGCTCAGATTGAAACACTGTTTGATTTACAAAATGGGAGTCTAAAAAGAAAAAGATGTGAATTTTGGTTTTACTTGAAGTCAGTCTTTTAAATAGGCTTGTCTGCATTTGCTTCAGCAAAAAACCTCAACCAGTGTTGTATGCACTAATGAGTCTTGATCTGGGGTGATGGGAAGGGGGGTGGGGGACCAAAATAAACTTAATTTTGTCTTTGTCCACAGTTAATTATTATAAGATGTCATGTGTGGGGTTAATATTTTTAATTTTTTTAAATGCACTGGCAAGTCCAACAGCTTTAATTTAAAAATGGTCGTGCCTGGTCAGATTTTTCCTCTTTAATTTTAGCATCAAATTGAACTGTCAAAGCTTTTGTTGCAAAAACTGTTTGAATTTCATTATGTGATGGTACCAGAATGATATGGGGTGGGGGTGGGGGGAGGAGATGCAGGGAAACATGAAAATGTCTGTCTTTAAAAACAAACATTTAAACTATTTATAATTTTGACAAGCGTTAGTTTTATTTTTGTAGGGAAGCTTTTGTTCCCCTTATAAAGATATTGCTGAAATGGCAAAAAAAATATTTAAAAAAAAAAAAG